>JAEMWC010000549.1:302500-407500 GCA_016490735.1 Pachyseris speciosa | reverse complement strand
GAGAAAAATCAGATTCATTCAAATTACTGGTAGTAATGAATCGATTTTCTTTTGATATTAAATCACCAATTCTAATTATACCTTTGCTAACCAGATGTTTATTGTAGACAGACGTGCCATGAATACAAATGAACCTATTGTTCCATATAACTGTTTTAGGACGTGCCATGGATACAAATGAACCTATTGTTCCATGTAACTGTTTTAGACATATCTTCGTGTGATGGACTGTCATTCCTTTGTCTAGTTCCCGAGCACTCTGCGAAGCATTCGAAACATTCTTTTTAGTACCAAGGAAGAGTAAGTGGAAGTTTTTTCCAAGTTGAAATCACAGCAGAGAATTAATTTGCCTCCAATCGGCTTGAGATAGAGCAATAAAAACGTTTTCCAAGCACTTAATTGACCATTAGCAAATGTTTTACAGCACATTATTTGTTTTTTGATAATCGATTCGTAGTGAGGGGCTTTGAGACCACCATGTTCAACGTCACTGATTAGGGAGGACCGTTTTACCTTGTCTTTGCCCTTCCATATAAAAATCATGTATAATGCTCTTGGCTTCTTTGATCATTCACCTCGTTGTCTAAACTAATAAAGCCAGCACGGTACATAATTGTTGGAATTACAAAGGTTTTAACAAATATTTTGGATTCTGCCGATGACAGTAAGATCTCTCCACCTACTCAACTTAAGCTTTCCTTTGATGGAGTGCGTGATTTCATCAAAATAAAGCTTTTGCTTTAGAGCACAACATGGCTTACTAGACTGTTTAGATCCAGGCGAACAGGAACGTATCCTGCAGGCCTCATGTTTTTCGCTTTTGACACGGCTGTATCGCTCGTCTGCATATTTATTCCCTTGATCAGTACTTGCTTGCCTCGCTGCCGAATGGGAAACGACGGTACGACTACAAGACTCATTTTGGAGTCTCACTTAATTACAACCACTGAAATCGCAATGCCTTGTCAAACTGAAAGTGGACCTTTAGCAACCTGAAAAAAGTGAAATTTTGTAAGGTTCCTTGCAAAATTATCGAAGATCCTTCCTTTAAATATCTTAAACGACATTGTAACAAGCAAGTTCATGTGTTGGAGTCTGTTTTGCAGGACTGATCTGAAAAGGAGCCCTCGAGAAAAAAGCAAGAAGTTTATGAAAACTGGATACTGGATAGTTGCTGGAGCTTTCCAATTATTTTGCAGGTAAAATGGGATCAAATGCAAAAGAGTCCTATTTGCTAATGCTTAAGGCTCCCTGTAAAATTTCCCTTCACACCCGGCTAACCGTTCTTATCTAGCTTAAATGTAAGATCTTCAAATTATATTATTTAACACAGTGGAGATGTGCCTTGCAACTATCCTGTTATAATTTCATTACTATATGAGCAAAAAATATCTCGTTACAGCAGTCTTTCGAAACAATTATAGCTTTAACAGAGTGAGGTCAGTTGGCATCCATTCCCCCAGTGTTTGTTTGTATTAATGCTGGGATGACCAGAATGGATTAACAACGTTTAGAAAATCAATTTCTTCTCTGCCGTTTGCTCTTTATTTTAAAATTGTTAGTGTCATTTGAATAAGTTTTCATTCTGAGTCCCTTTCTATAAAGCAAATGATGTTTTAGAACTACAAAAGAACGTCTTTGTTGGTTACACACGACTAAGTTAGTCCAGAACTCAGAGAACTGGCTACAAATCAAGTAGGAAAGCGAACAAGAAATGATTGACAACTATTAATTCAAATGTGGTATTCTTCAGTCGTCGTATTAGTTTAACCTTAAGTTCCTACCTTGTAGCACAGAAGCTATTTTAGGCGACCGCCGACTACTAAAAGAGAGTGGCATGCGGAGAGGGGAGAGTGGGAAGGAAGGGTGGTGTGGTATTTTCGTCTCCCAATACCTTCGCCCTTTTTGCTTCATCCCCCCCCCCCCCACTCCCTTAAGACCTCCTTTTAGTACTCACTCCAATATGAGGGCTGAAACATTTGATGAAATATTCGGCACTCGCTCAAACTAAGAAAAAACGCCTGCACGGTAGCTCCTGAGTCTGACGCTATGCTTTTTTCACGCACCGTTTTTATTTTCTCTCCAACAGCAATGGGCGCGGAACAGTCCCTGCTTCTCAATCAGAGAAGGACGGGCGCGAGCCCTTTACACTCTTTAATACTTGAGCGTGCTGTTGCTGACGCTCTCCGTGAAATAGCCGAGGAATCTCAGGTGCCGTCTGAACAGTTGGAGCATGCCTGGAATCCAGAGGATTGCTCTCCAAGGTTCAGGGTACTGATTGACAGGCTAACGGCCAGACGACTGCCTTCAGTTAGTACCACAGATGGTATAAGAGGTATATAATTGCTTACAAAACCCGACTAACCAAAGTAATGATTTTTCGGAAATGTTACGCGGCAGAAGCTGCCTTATGTTTGTCTTGCTTTTGCCTTATGTAGCTGGTCGACATACTTGCAAACATAGCCAAGCATAGCCTTGATATCATTCACAAGACACGAAAAAATATAAAAAGTGACACGAATTTGCGCTATTTGGTTTATTTTTTGTTTGTTTGTATGTCTGTTTCTACAACAACAAAACATGATGCAACTGCGAGTTCAGTTTCCTCGTTGCGTTCTTTTACTGGGGCCTCTCCTGTTCGCGCGAAGCAAAGAAAAAAAATCTGTAGGCTAAGTTAATGAAACTGTCCATGTGGATTTCATTCATTGGAATAAAAAAGCTTAGCCCTTTTTAAACGCTTTTTAAAACGCCCAGTGTACGATATATCGTACAGATTTGTACAACAGACAGGCCTACCGCTTTCAAGATTGCCCACGCTCTCAAATTTACACCTGATTATTATGGTCTGCTTATAGTGTCAACCAGTAACTTTTTTACGCTTTGAGAGCCAATACATTGGGAATAACCTTCGTTCTCCGTTCCATATCATTATTTTTTTTCAAGCAAAACCAAAAATGGCCCTTTTTTGCGCCCTGGAGCAAAGATAAAAAACTCACATCTTTGCTTTCAATTCTTTAATTCAAAATCTCCTTTGGAAAACTATATATTCTAATAAGCGAAAACCTTGATGTCATGACTAAGCATTTATGTCCAATATTGCCTCTCACGCCTACAACGAGTCGAGCATCAGCCATTTGATTCGAGCCACTTTTCAAAGCTTCTGTTTTTCTTTCTGGCGCCCGGATTGCATTCTGGGAGATTTGGATACCAGGGCGAAATGGAAGTCCCGCCATCTTCATTTTGTAGATCCGGACAAACTGGCAAAATATGGTACGCGTTGTGTCCTTTGCAAGTTAAATCTCGCCAAAATTGCCTTGCTAGGTCCAAGAATCCATCACAGAACCATTACCAGAAATCCGCTCCAAGTTTATCAGGAGAAAATTTATTCATGCGTCACACGGCCTTTAAAACGGCCGCCGGAGTTACTAAAGAATGTATGAATTTCAACAGAAAATTTCAGATAAATTTACCGGTGGCAATGCTGCTTATTTTCCGCACGTCACATATAAAAACTAAACCGTTAACGGAGTGTTCTTTATTGTCTTTCTGACTGAAAACGTTTAAAAACTTCAGACAATTTTTAATCGAAAAACTTCGGTTACTGACTCCTATAGAGTCACCATTTTAGTCAGATTTTAGTAAAATTACTCATCTTTAATACAAATTTTGGAATACGAGTACCTACGGATTACAACTCATTACGGTCGCGAGCAAAACAACAACGGTTCAAATTGGTAACGTCACAATAAAACTTGAGTCCTCGGTATTCCAGAGCAGCAAACGTTTCAAGGGAGACCTTCATATAGGACATCTAGATCACTTCCAATTATTTGCATCGAGAAAATTGCCGAAAGAGTTAAGAAAAATTGGTCTCGAGGGGTTAAGAGACGAATGACGTTTTCTTTCTCTTTCCTAATAGATTTTTTAAACATATCTATTGTCGTTTTTTATATACCTATTTTTAACCAGGGAAGAAGGGTTACAGTCAAGGCCGGCACGTGTGGGAGATAACCTGGGAACGAGACGAGTGGGGATCTTTCGCTGTCATAGGCATCGCTACGGCCCAGGCCCCGCTAGAAATCCTCGGTTACGGTCCATTGGTGGGGTCTAACGCCCAATCATGGGGCTGGGATTTAAGTAGCGAGGTGACTTACCACAAAGGGAAAGAATATGCTTACCCAGCTAATTATCCGTCGTTTTTCGTTCCTGACACGGTGTATGTCATACTTGACATGGACAGTGGCACACTGAGGTGAGGAGATAGTATTTACTATTCTAGCAATTAAATGAACACGAAATTTCGCTGTTGATTCGCATCAAAGGCGTGATCGAGACAAGCATCTTTGATAGCCTTTAATATCAGCACTTCCACAGCTGTTTTCCCAGCGATGTAATGAGTGTCGAAGGTACTATACCATTATGAGCATGAATGGTACCTTTGTAGAAATAAAATGAACCATCACTTGACCTCATTTTACAATGCATTCAATATTGATCAAAAGCGCGTTACCCAGGAATATTTTACTTCAATCACTGTGAAATACGTCGCCTGCCAGGATTTGCTCTTTCTTTAGGGGTATAACCTGAAAATACGTGTTGATTCCTTAGTAACTTGCAATATTCTCAACGTATTGTTCTTTCCAGCTTTGCAACAAGTGATACTTACCTGGGCGTGGCCTTTCGTAATTTACCTCGCGACCCTCTGACCCCCTTATACCCATGCGCCAGTGCAGTGTATGGCAACTGTGACATTAAAATGAAGTACCTTGGACGCGGAGGTCAGTCATTAATGACTCGATACAAGAATGACAGTAATTTTTTTTCAACATTTTTGCCATATATGCACTTTTCCTCTCACTACAAAACTTGACTACAGAGTAGCGTCTCCTGGTAGTTAAACCCGGGTCCAACCTTGTCAAAATACCGCCTTGCTTATTTCAATGCTTTTTCTTATAGACTTCAGGAAACGTAAAGGAAGGTGTAGGCTTGCGTGCTGCATAAATGTCGCTTCGAAGTGTTAACATGTGTACCTTCTATTTATCATCAATTGATAAATTGAACCATAGCTCAACAAAAAGTGTTAACAAAATTTATACTGCTTCTTAGTGAGAGATCGCTTAGTTTGTTTATGGAACGTGAAACAATTTCTGGCTGACTAATCTCTGCATGTTTAACCACTTTCCCTTGGCATGTTAGTGGCAATTACAGTAAAATTTTGTCGAAAAAACTGAAGCATTTTCATTATATTTATTATCCCTTACGTAATGTCACCAATTAACAAATGCATTGAAATTATTAATTCCTACCACGGTATCCACTTTAATGGATTCGATCTCTTTATCATTCTGATTTGAAAATTTCTTTTCGTTTTCTCTTCTGTGAAAGACAACCTTCTTGCGAACCTGGAAGCGTTGAAAAGGAAAGCATCGACTTCCTCAGCACCATCCCCCACAATCAGATCTCCGCCACAGTCACCCGGAGCTGCATCAGTGCTGCAGTCTCCGAGCGCCGGGTTCCCTAGCCACGTTGAACCAAGTTCTTCTGAACCCGTTAAGTCTTCTGAGGCATACACGTTTGACCACAGTTGCGGAAAAAATGTCGCTGTGATGTTTGCTGGGAAAAAAGCCAAGAGAATTGAGTAAGAAATGTATAGGGAGTTGGACAGGTATCGATCTTGTAGTTTGCGGGAATGCGTCTCTCTGGTCTTGTGCACAAAGCAAAACAAAAACATGATAATTGTTAAACGCATGCAGGCTTGCATTTACACAGACGTCGATTTTCTTCCCAGACTTTCAGTTATTTCAACCGAGTTTGCCGGTAATCATCTCGTCTGTATTCAACTGGGAAGTGTTGCACCAATTAAATCACGTGTCATACGTCACTTCATGTTACATCACATCACGTGACATGACGCCACTTCATGTCCCATCTTATCAAATCGCGTCACATCACATTACTTTATGTCACATCTCATAACATTGCTTCATGTCACGTCAGTTCATTTCTCATCTCATCACGTCTGTCATCACGTTAGTTCAGGTCACGTCACGGCCTTAGATCTCGCGATGTCACGGTCACTTCATGCCACAACGCATCACAACATGTCACGCCACGTCACCGTATATCTCATCTCACCTCCTCACGTCACTTGATGTCCCCTTACATCGCATCGCATGACGTCACGTCACGTCACGTCACTTTATGCTACATTACGTCACGCCACATCACTTCGCGCTGCGTTTAAAGTACACTAAATATGTGCATGCATTGTAACGGAACATTTAGTTACTTGTTCGAATCCAGGAAAGCCTTGTGTATTTTTTATCTACAGTGCTCTTCAATGCTTCAATGAAGGAGTTATTTTAACAAGCCAGCCTCTGCAGGATGATGAACTTTTTGAAGTTCGCTTGGATAGCAAAGTACCCAAGTGGTTTGGTAGTTTGGATGTTGGTGCCACAACAGTTTCAGCTGCAGATTTAAAATTCCCTGCAACCATGACCGATTGTTCACAAGGGACAACGTTGATGCTGAGCAGTGATAAGATCCTAAAGAACGGCCAACTAATGACGACAATATCAAAGGACTTGGACGGATTGTCGGTTTGTGCACTTTATTGTCTTTTCACCTAAATTTTCAGTTATGTTGACATCAAACCCATTTCCTTAGATTTGTCCTGGCTTTTTTCAGTCATTTACTCTCACATATTTCGAACTGATTTTTGTTTCCCTCGACCTAAAATCAACCCCGTTTATCAGTTTTGAATTCATTGTTAGAGTAAAAATAAACATCATCATGACGTCAGACCACGTAAGAACACAACTGGAAAACGGCGTTACTAAAACGAGGGTGAGGGTGAGGGTGAGGGCGAGGGCGAGGGTGGGAGTATCTTCCTTTTTGATCTCCCTACCTTTTTTTTGATGATCTCCCTACTTTTGTTGATGCCCCTATTCGCTTTTGTTGATGTCCCTACAATTTTTGATGATGTCCCTACTTTTGTTGATGTCCCTACCTCTTTGTTTCAAAGTACGTCCCTTTTTTTTAATATTAATGTGATCTTTTTCCAGTGGGTGTCAAAGTGTGCCCTTTTAGCTAGAATTTACGATTTGGGGACTGAAATTGTCTAAAAAAAATTTCTGGGACTCTTAGAATTGTTTTTAGTTTTTGCATAAATTAGTGGCCATGGTGAATCTCATTAAAAATGGCTAATTCACTGTAAATCAAATGAATAATTAATGTTTAACAAGGTAGGGGCATCAACAAAGACAGTAGGGACATCAACAAAGAACGTAGGGACATCAACAAAGATCGTAGGGACATCAACAAAGATCGTAGGGATATCACCAAAAAGTGTTGATCTCCCTACCTTCATTTTGAAAGTTTGAGATACTGGCTAGTATTAAGACGGAATCCACCAGAAGTGCGAGTAACAAGTGGACAAAAACCTTGTACCAAGATTATTTTCATCGTATTGTAAACTTCTGTACGAATGTTTTAAATATCTTCTCAAAAAAAATCATTTCTAGCAACACCAAACGTCGAAAAAGAATGTTGAAGTAGTGTATGAAACACTTGAAAGTACTGGTGAAATGAGACTGATGATGAAATTTTGCCTGTGTTTGCACAAGTTCTCTAACTTTGAAATTTATTTTCTCTCGTTCCCATGGGAAATTGTTTTCGGTGTTATTTCAAGCAACTACCAATGTATTTAGCTTTAAGAAAATGTAAAAATAACTGTAAAATACTTAAAAATATTCTGGTACCAGATTTTTGTCCACTAAAACCTGAAATTGCTCGATTTTCTAGCGCATTTCATCTTAATACATCCCAGAAGTTAGTATAGGTTGTGCAATTTATGCCTTAATAGGGCACTGCCATTGCCTAAAGACAATCTTTACGTGAATTAGGATTTCTTTTTCATTTTGGCATAAATTAGCAACTAGTTCTCTTTTTTGAAGAGCAATATCTCGGTTAGGATTTATTGTATTTTTTTTTCTGCTATAGAACGGTCTTTGATCTCGACATTGCAGTTTAAATTGTTAAATATGGAATTATATTTGTAAAGATATGATGTTTCTTCTACATCCATTATTTTGGGGTACTTTTGTCTTGTGAACAAGTGTACTTGAGTGCTTTAAAGTTAATATCTCTTAAACGTTACAAGATTATTTCACCAGACTTGGTAGAGGCAATGCCTTTTTTTAATGTTTATAAATCTGAGTCAGCATTTTTTTCAAGGTTACTTTTCTCATTCACGATTTTGAAGAAATCTTGAAAACGGATTATGGTCAGATGAGTGCCAATCAAAGATGTTCTAAGCTGAGGAGTTGATACTTGCAGAGAATACTTCTAAGAAAATAAGCTATGGGATAAGAGTAAAAACTGCATGAATCTTGCAGGTTATGGTTGGATGTGACGTTCTCAAGTCACAGTTAAAAAGCGTGTTGGTTCATGACAATTCCAAAGTTATGTTACGGTCTACATTGCTCCAAAACACCCTTAAAACATCACCAGATATCATTTCTGCACTCCTTTTGGCCGTATGCAATGTTTCAGGCGATTTTAATTTTAATTTGGAAAAAGTCCAAGATGGCCGCCACCCAAGAAATGAAACACTCGTAATATGATCCAGGTTGCTTTCAAACACTGTTGAAACCTCCCCAAAATAATTTCTCCACTCCTTACAGCTATGGGCAAATAGTCATCCAATTTTAATGTTTGACCCTAAATCATGGAAAAAATCCAAGATGGCGCCCCCCCCCCCTCAACCGAGTTTTAAGATTGTTTGAAGATGGTTCCTCCCCCCCCTCAATTCTTGGTTTTCACATGACGTCATCAAAAACTAAAACTCAAAAGTAAACAGACTTTTCCATTTTTATCTTCATTACGTAAAAGACGTATTAGAAATATGGCTGCTTCCATGTTTTCAGCTCGGTACCTTGCTTTGTTTTTAAAATAGAGCAGTTTGAATTTGATAGTTTTTCACAGTGTGTGGCATAACAGATGTCTGCCCACAAGCATATCACGTACATTAAAACATCGATTCACTGTGTGTTTTTGAGTTTTTAGAAGCCAGTAGTATAGTACTTGGGGGTCCTAGCGCATTTTTCCACAGCAGCGCATTTTCCAATTTTGCGCCGTAAAATTTAACAGCGCATTTTCCAAGGTCAAGGTCAATTTCTCGGAAAATTACCATGCGTAACTTTCTCGGAAAAATAGTACTTGGTTATAAATCAACAGTATTCCTGGAGAAACGGCTGATTTCAATAGTCTCAGCAATAATGAGTATAAATCAACAGTATTCATTGAGAAACGGCTGATTTCAATAGTCTCAGTATTCATGGAGAATGGGTTCTGTTAAGGTAATCTATTTAAGTACTTTATGATATAAAAAACACTTAAGGACATGTCGCTTTAGGTTAAATGGAGAATGACGAAAGAAAGAAATCTCCGGGCCTTGGAAAAGCCCTCTCAAATCAGGTCAGGTAGCCAGATGGTAAATGATTTTTGTAATCCAGATATTCACGAATATTTTGTTGAAGTAGAAAAATATCTAATATGTCCTTTATGTGATCAGAAGATAGCAGAACATAGTGTCAAAAATGAACCATGTTGTGATAATCAGAAAATGATTAATGACAATGGTGAAAATGTTTGTACAAATTGTGGTTCAGTCCATGGTTATGATTATTGTAAGGAGTACGTTGACTTTCATAATAATATGTATAAAATAAAGCGGAAATCTATATATCATCGGAAGTACCATATTGAAAATGTGATAAATGGTATATGTTGCAAGAATAGACTTCAAATTTCTGTAAAAGATAAAGGCAAAATATTAAGAATATTCAAGGAGATAGACACTATCATCCCTTCGGTGAATAAGAATCGTAAAAGAATGATAAACACCAAATTCATTCTGAAACAATTGTTCATGATGATGGATCTGCCTTATGAGTATATCATATTAACCAACTCAAAGAAAACACTGAAATTTTATAATCAATATTGGGTTGAGATTCTATTGTTAATATTTGATAAGATTATTCGTATTATCAAGCAGTGAATTTTTCATCATATTTCTGTAGGTACTTATCAATAATTGGACTATTATCAGTCACATAATCATCGATATTCTTCATTGAGATTTGTATACTTAAAGCATCAAAATCACCACTTCTCAACTTGTCTTTTATTGAATTGAGTAGATGTTGATAGCTTTGATAAGCATATGTGCAATTCTGGATTTTCAAATCTAGGTTTTTATGCTTCATCCACCCTTGTATCAAAAGTGCTGCTGTACTGATGGCTACCAAACTAACACCACCTGTTGCCACACTTGTGGCGAGACCCCCAGTTGCAAAGATGATGGACAAGGAATTCCCCAGTAATTTCCATTTTTTGAACCTTTTAACAGCCTGTTTATGAGCCCAACACTTTCTGTGATATGTGTGGTAATAGGCTTTTAATTCATTTACCTGATCTTCTGTTAATTCACCTGAAATATGGTTCCAGCTGAATATGCTTTTTCGCTCTTTCATACAATATGCTTATATAACGATTCTGTTCAACACACAGTACCACAAACCAGACAATTGCCCACTTAGAGGTGATAACTTACTAATTTTAGTCGTCAAGAAAGACGGTAGAGCATAAGAATATCCTCTATCAAGTGCATGTTTGACATAAAACCTACCGAAGGCATCGTGTAATATACCATGTGTCTGTAATGTATCAATCCAACCAAGAGTATGCTCCAAAAAATGTGTTAAGCAGCCTTCACCGGGACCGATTAATCCAATGCCTATATGCTCCTGGATAATGTCTCTCACCTCAACATACTTGTTAAAATGTTTGTGATATAGAAACTGATAAACCAAAGCTGATTTCAAAATCCTCTTGTCAACACCAGGGTTTTTCCGTTCGGCATCCCGAATAAACCATCTCACATATCTAATTATTTTGTTCATTTATATTGTATCGTTGGATTAAAATTTGATGATGATCTGAAATTGTTTTTTCGTCTAATATAGAATCCAAGTACACACAGAAAAAAATAACACTACCGTCAAGAGGTGCGATGGAGCTAGGATCCAAATCACCAAAAGTCATTTGCCGACTACCACTTCTGTTAGCCGCTGTAAAACTTCCAATATGTTTTTTATTCCAATAGATTTTACTTGTGTTTGTTTTTGGAGAAGATAAATTATCCCAGTGAACAGACAAGCAGTGCCAAACATTTATTTGACCCAAATCATTTACTGAATAATCTGCTATTTTTCTGAAACTTTGTATAGATGCAGCTGGACCAAAATATACACAATTTGTTTCATCAACACCGCTTATTGCTAAATTTGAACCATTGTAATAGCTGACAAACTTGTCATATCCTCCATATCATGGCCAAAAAGACCATTTTTCCATGGACTTCCACCTGTATTTGAATTTAATTTATAAACAATGAAGACATTAACAGCATTATTATTCAAATTAACTTGACTTATCATTCTCTGTGATCCATTAAAGTCTAAATAATAACGACCATTATGTTTCTCAGCCTTGGTACAAACAGTGGGTCTTATGTTTAAAGTTGATTGAGTTGCATTATTTACTTCATTCGAGAGATCATACAATGTTTCAACTTTTCTGTCTGCATTCATGTCTAAAAATTATTATTTGCTCTGTCGATTTGATAAGTACATTTAGAGTATAATCTGATGAATTCAGAAACCCACAAATCCAAAAAACTATCTCTGACAATATCTGAAACTTGTGATTTGATTACAACATGATCAGAATCATTGCCTGCTTTTACATTGGTCAAATGTTTGTTTCCAAGATCATAGTGACCATCTTGTGTTAATGTAAAACCAATTCCTTTATCACCTTTTGGGCCTCTTTCACCAGTTCTTGTATTATCTTGATTGAATACTCCCATATAATATTATTTTAGATTAATTCATAATTACTTCAAGTGTGAATGCTGTATTAAATTCTCCACTATTGGGATGTGAATAATCAATGATTAAATAGCCTCTCGATAATGATTTATTGATGTCAACCGTTGTGATGTTTCTACCCGCAGCACCATGTCTGTATTCAAAAATTGTTGCTGGTAATGGTAAATTTCCACCACCTTCAGCTTTTGTCTTGAAGTAGAATATTCCGGGTTTTGTTCCTTGTAATACATACATATTCTTAATATGAAAGTTATTGTTGTGAATGACTAAAAAATCAGAGCCATTTATCAATACAGTCTTTAAAGCATTCTTATTATGTCCTCGTTTGGCTTTAACAGAGCAATTTAAATATTGTATTTGACCGATTATTCCATTCCCATTCAAATTTAGATCACCTCCTAATTTCGGCCTGTAAAGAGCAAATCCACCCAAATCGAAAGCCGTTTCCATGATTACACCTGTAACGCTTGAACGAAATAGATTCAAACTATTATTATGAATTCTATAGCCATTCAGATTTAAATCACCACCAAGTTTAGCCTCTTTTATTAAATAGCTGTTCATATTAATATTATTCAGCATTGTCAATTCGCCATTGTCTCCACCAAACAACCAATTTTCATTTTCTTTCACATCAAAACCATTCAAATCTAAATCAGTTTGTAATTGTATTGTTTCATTCACGATTTTATAAGCTTCAGTGAAGTCGTAAACACTTGATGGAACGTCTGCTGCTTCGAAATCAATACCATATGCAACACAATGAACTTTGTACTTATTTGGATAAGTTGGGTTAGCATTAATATGAATCGTACAATATAAATATTCAGGTGGTGAACTTGCTGATGGTTTTTCAATCCATAATAAATATCTCGAATGATCTTCATTTCTGTTGTCAAATTTTCTCCCTACAGTTTTATGAATTGTAATTCCACCAGTTGCACTGAATGTTACACTACTAAGATTCATTCCTTCATAATCAGGAAATAGCCATTCGAATGAAAGTGTATTTTCCATCTTTTATTGTGTACATATTAAATCCAATTCTAGCTCTGTAAATATGATTAGCTTCTTTATTCAAGTCTATATCAATGACCTTTTTTGAAATCAAATGTGGTGAACGAGGTAAATTGACATATCCATTAACTGTCAAGCCATATTCAGTGCTAATTTCATCGATATCATTCATCAAATATTTGAAAGCATTCTTTGGATGAGAAGCAGATGAAATATGACTTTTTTCTAATTGATCTAAATTTACGGCATCAGTTTTATTTGTTCCTTCTTTTAAGTCAATGATTTTATGCCCTCCAAGTTTCATATCCGCTGCCATCGCATTTGTTCCATTCAATAATAAAGTGTTTGCTCTAATGGTTTGTGAAGCTTGATTTAAAACTCTGAAGTTCACTGCATCAGTTTCATTCACCACATCCGCTAAATTCGTCATTTTATTTCCACCCATCGACAAATCGCCATACATTGCAGTCGAACCGTCTCGTCGAAGAAAATATTCGTCAGTATATCTTTTTGTAACCGCATCGTCTGCGTTGACGGGTGGAGCAAGATCAGTAATGGCATTGTTGTTCATATTTAGATTTTGTTGTGCAATCGCATCGAGTTTGGTTTGCAACCTCTGGTCCACATAACTTTTGTTTACAGCGTCTTGTGGGTTTGAGGGGTTATCCTGTAGGTTGATGATCTTGTTCAATTTCATGTCAACATTACCACCAAACGCAATTTGACCGTTTTTAATTTCATAAGCTGGGTCATGAACAAAGTAAGATAAATTGGTATGATAACCATATACCCCATAAACGATGATATGTGTTTTGATGTTAATAGATGGAGCTGTGGCTAAAAGTATAACCTCAATTGACGCTTGACCACCACCAGTTTTTTCGATTTGGAAAACCTTCTTCATATAACCATCAACATACTGGGTTCTAAGAAAAGGTTGTTGAAACGGTTGTCCGGCTTCACGTATGTTTAATGTGCGAAGATCAAGCCCAATTGTGACTTGACGTGGGTCTGATGGTGAGTAAAACTCTGTAACAAATGTATACAGTCCATTTCTCAATGATGTCACATTAAAACGAATTTTGGATGTAAATCTGCCACTTGTTGGAATCAAAAAAGACAATGATGACTTGTTGATATGATATGGCGATCTGTTAAAATCTTCAATTTGGAGGCTATTAACATTTTGTGTCCCTGTTGACTTGGAAATATCTTTCAACAGAAAAGCGAATGGGTTGCGTTGAGTACCAGATACTGAAAGAACAAGGTCATCAACATACTTTTTGTTGGCAGAATCTTTATCAGAGTTTGGAGTCTCAACATTTGTTATTTTATTGTCACCCATGTCAAGATCACCAGTCATTGCAACACTTCCATCTTTTTTAAGAAATGGTGAAACATCAATGCCAGTAATTCCAGCAATTTCAGTATCAACATACCCCTTTGTGGCTGTATCATTGTTTGCTGTTGGCGCTGCTACATTAGTCAATTTGTTACCTCCAAGATTCAAATCAGAAGTCATTGCAACGCTTCCATCTTTTTTCACAAAGTTATTATTGAGATATGTTGTACTCACTTTACCTTTTACACCATCATCAACGTATTTTCTAGTTGCGCAGTCTTGTGGAAGTATAGGGCGTCCAACATTGACTATTCTACGAAAACTCATTTTAAGCTCACGATCAAATACAATTCTTCCTTCTTCTATTTCAAAAGCTGGGTCGTGAATATGTGATAAAATGATATTAGAAAATCCATAAACACCATAAACTATAACATAATGTTTTTTATTATTTTGTAAATATGGTGAAATCAACAATAACTCCATTGATGTGGAACCATGACTTGTTTTTTCAAGGAAGAATATTCTCTTAAGATAACCATCAACAAGATGAGTCTTTGGAAATGCTCTTTTTATTGAATCCTTTCTTTCAATTAAATTTGATGACAGATTGTCGTCATCGACTGTTGCATTATTTGGGCTACCATCAGTATAAAACTCAACAACTAAAGTGTACTTTGAAACTTCCAATTGTGTCAGATCAAAACGAAGAACAGTTGTAAGACCAGCAGTAGGAATAACAAAAGACAAGGCTATTTTATTCAATGAGTAAGGGCTTTTGTCAAAATCTTCCAATTGCAGATTATTCGCATTTCTAAGAATAGTTGTTTTTGACACATCTTCAAGAAGAAATTTAAATGGATTAACACGTGTTCCTTCAATTGATAAAACAGCATCATTAACATATCCCAAGTTAGCAGAATCATAATGATTTACTGGATCACCAACATTTGTCAAAGTTTATTTTCAATATCATAATTACCATCTTGTGTTAATCTAAATCCATCACCTTTGGGACCAACAGCTCCAGTAGCTCCTTTTGGACCAATTGCACCTGTATTACCTTTTGGACCTCTATCACCTTTTTCACCTTTGGGACCAATTGGACCAGCTGGGCCTCTTTCACCAGTACCAGTTTCTGTTTTATCTTGATTTATTTGAGCATTTAAAACTCCCATTATATCATCTTGTTGGATTAATTTTTCGATTCTTTCTGTTTTTCAACATCTTGGAAATTATTGATTGCCATATAATATTAGATTAGATTAAACAGCACCATAAAAATTTCTCTTGATTGTCTTCATCGGCTTGTCAACATAACAGAAGGAATATGGTTTTTTGGTTGCTTCAATGTATTTCTTCTTGTCGATTCCAAGTTCTTGTGCAATCAAGTTCCTTTCTCTTGAGGATGGGAAATCATAAAGGCAGAAGTGACTGCAATTGAGTCTGATGATTTTGGACAGCCATAGAATGATTGTGTGAGATATATGACTGAACAGTTCTTGTGTCTCCCCTGAATGAAATAGCTGATTATTTGATCTTGTTTCTTGTCAGTCACGAAATCATCAAAAACAACCAATCGCTGCAAATTTGTGTCTTTTATTTGTTCAACTGGCAATATCTCTTCTTGACTGCAAACCAAGGCAGGATATCCAATGTGACTGCTTATTTCATCCATTACTTTCCGAAGATATTTGTACTTGTCTTGATCCAAATTTTTTGCATAAAGATGTATCTGATCATAATAAACCAACGGTTCCATAATCAGATGCATGAACAATGTTGTCTTTCCAGATCCAGAATTACCAGCCAATAACATTCTAAATGTATCTTTTGGCATATACGGATACAACTGTCTGAATGAATTCTTTAAACCCTGAATATCATAATTAGGGATTTCCATATGTAAATAGTTTAGATTAGTCTAACACAATTGTATATGGATATAGAACGAATGAAAAGGCTTCTTAAAAGTGGAATTGAAGCCGGAAATAAAACTAGAGAAGTTCGTGATGTTATCAAGACTTATGAATACAGAAAACAGGATGCTTATGATACAACATCAGAATTACTGAAACCCTCTATTGATGTCCAGAAGAGTGTGAAAGAAAGTGTCGACGAAAAACAGGATGAAGTTATTAAACAGTTGAAAAAGAATCAAAAAGCCTTGACATCTGGTTTCGAAGATCTTATGCTGATGAACACGTTACCTGAATCAGTACCAATGAAAACAACATTACCAATTGATTACAAACCTAAAATGATGACTGAAACAGAAGCACCATATAAGTCAAATCTTGACAAAGGTTTTTCACTTGAGGATATTCAAACATTGATGAAACATAAATTGCCTCCTCCATCACAGATATTTAAATCATATATGGATGGTGAAATCGACATCAATGAGTATGACAAAATGATTGGTAAATTAACCCAAGATGTTGGAAGAAAAAAAGCTCATCTATCACAAACCAAAACAAATAGGGAAAAAAATAAAGAAAAGATATATGAATTGACTCAAGAGATCAAATTATCGCAAAAGTACCGAAAAAGAATTGGCGCCGTTGAGGAAGGTGCACAAACTATTGGTTCAGGCATGGGTTCAAGGGATGCATTTTTGGGTGACATGCTTTCAAGACTACAGTTACTTGGTGGATCTATTTCAGCCGGCAACAACAGCAGAAATGTTCAAAATGAATTCACAAAAATATTGCATACATTGAACAGACTGGGAATCCTGAAAACGGTGAGCTAAATAAAATAATGATGAAATATCTAATGTAAAAGTATATGACAGAAATTTCATTACGATTCAACAGTAAAAACAGAGACAAAATTGGTGTCAGCAAGAGTCATGATTTTGAAAAAAGATTCAATACACCTCTTAAATTAACGAATGATTTGAAATATGAAATGGCTGTGAATGTTCATCAATATGACATACAGTTGGTACAATATCAGAGATATTTTTGGGAATAATCAAATTAAATACAGTGTTGATGGAGGTGCAAACTGGTTCAATGACATTCGTTAATGGTATGTATTCATACGACGATATCGATGATTACATTCATAAATTCATGGAAAAAAAAAACCAAAGACTTAATCCAGATGAAACAGATGAAAAAAAATACAAGTATGGTATTAATATAACTTTCGTTTTGTCAACATATCGCATTTTGATTGAACTCAATGAAAATTATCGTGTGGATCTCAGAAATAATGATTTCAGAAAACTTATCGGTTTCGATTCAAAATTGATTGAAGCTGATGAATATGGAACAATATTTACCTGATATCACAAGAAGTGTAGATGAAATTTATATCAATTGTGATTTGGTGACAGATAGCATTGTTGATGGAAATAGCACAAATACAATCGCTGTTATTCCTGTCACAGATCTCGTTAGAAGTTTACCTTTCACTTACAAACCTCGTTTTCTTTCATGGAATCCAGTCTCAACACATAATATCAGCTCAATACGCTTTTATGTCACAGACTCTTCTAGAGCTCCAGTCGATTTAAATGGGATAGATTGGTATATTGAGTTGTTCTTGAGAAGTGTGGAATTATAAAACCTAATAGTATATGAAACGGTTTGAGTTTAAAAAATATGAACAACATGGTGAAGGTATTGTGACTGATATGATCAAAACAGCTGGAAAAAAAGCAGCAACAACAATTGGTGAACATGCTGGCAAAAAAGCTGGCGACAAAATCATAGAACTTTTGAAAAAGAGAAAGAGTGGAACTGAGAGTGCGAGCCAGACTGGTGGTTTAATCAAAAGAAAGAGAGGTCGACCACGTAAAATAACTTTTATCTAACACAATAATATATGTCAAACTATCGTGACTCAAAATATATCGAAAGATATGAAGATGTAGTGTTCGAACTAGAGACAGCACTTAATACTGTAGTAGCAAACAATGCTCATCAGAAGAAAACAGGTTACCGTTTCGTTGTTGATAACAGTGGAGAGACTACACCATTTGACTGGTATAATGCCCGTTTTAATGTCGATTTCATTGTAAAGAAGCTTGCAGATGGAGCTGACATTGCTGCAGGAGATCGAAATGGTATTGTTAATTCAGTTCACGCTCTTATAAACACTCTTAATGTAAAAATGAATGGTTTGATGTTTATGAGTGCCGAGATGCCAACCAAGCCACAAATATTAAGTCATTGCTTGAGTATTCACAGGGTTATGCTGTAAGTCAGGGAACCAATGAGTTATTCTATCTTGACGACAAAAGACAAGCTGATGATAGAGTTGCCCAGGTGGCTACTTATAACAAAGGTTTCGCAGCTCGCAAAGCACTGTTGAATGGTGCAGCAGGTAAAGTAAATGCAGAGCTTGCATTGAACAGATACGGTTTTTTCAAGAGCTTTTGGGATGAACTTATGCCTAACTCAAAAGTAGAGATTAAATTGACACTTGAGAGTGATGACAATTTGATTTGGCAAGCTGCCGATGATTGCCGTGTGGTACTAACTAAATTCCAGCTAATAGTTCCTCGCATTGTTTTCAATTCTGCGGGAAAGTCCTTATACATGAGCAAGTATCTTGACAACAGAAAGTGGACTTACATGAGAGAATTGATTGAGAGAGGCGATTCAACAAGACAACAGACAGCCAATTTCCGTATTTCCACAGGAATAAACAAACCCAGGCATGTCTTTGTATTCATCATCAATGATGACAATGATGAATCTCAGACAGCCAATAAATTCTTGTACAACACATTCTCAGTTGCAAATAACCAAACTTTGACTGATTGTTATCTTGAGGTTGGCAACGGAAATGATTATCCAGAGCTTCATTATAAACCATCAACAGAACCAACAAGAGTATTTAGAGATGTTTTGAAATATGTTCATGCGGTTAATGATTTCAGTGACAGTACCCTTCTCAACAGGGACAATTTCGGTACAATATTCCCTTTTGTTTATTTCGATCTGACAAAACAGAAACAGGATATTAAAGATGGAATGACAAAACTGACTTTCAAATACACTTTGAGTGCTGCAACAAATGCTGATTACAGTGTGTATGCACTGGTCCTCTATGAGCAGGATATTGAGATGAGAAAGACTGATGGAAAATTAATTCTTAGATCAATGTAAATTAAATAAATTAAATAAATTAAATAAATAAATTAAATTAATTAAATAAATTAAATAATTAAATTAAATGATTGTTTGTATTAAATACAATTTAGTATAAACATATATTATATGACTACTTATCATCCTCATGGAGTAAGACTTTCAAACAGTCAGAAGCAAAGGCTTGCAAAAGCTATACAAACAAATTCACCGGTAACATTGAGACTCGCACATGGAGATCTCACTGGAGGTGATCAAATGATGTTGACAAAAACACAGATAAAAAAATTAGCCAAATCACAGAGAAATGGAACAGGTGCTGATGTAAAGATATCCAAAGCACAGATCAGAAAATCAGTCCAAGAAGGAGGTTCTCTTTGGTCCAGTCTTTTTTCACTTGGAACAAGACTATTGCCTTATGCAGGTAAAGCAGTAGCTAAAGCGGCTCCAGCATTGGCTACAGGTGCTCTTTCTTCATTAGCAAGTCTCGGCATTGATAAACTATTTGGAAAGAAACAAAAAGGAGGATTTCTTATTCCTAATGCCAATTTATCCCAATTATTTAATGTAGGAAATTTATTGAATACGAGACAGATGGCTGATGTTATCCAAAAAATGCAGTATGGTGGAGACGTTGTTATAAAACCAACAAAAGCGCAGACTGGAAAGGGTATTGGAACAATACTCGCCAGCATTGGAATTCCTTTGGCTATAGAAGCAATCAGAAAATTAACTGGAAAAGGTTTGCATGTTGAAAGCAGCCGTCCAAGACGGTCAATACCTGTTCATGTTCCAGATGACATTGTACCCAGAAAGAAAGGTGGGAAACATGCTATGATTCCATGGCAATCTCCTCCTGTTTTTGGTACATGGAATAACCCAATCGGTTATGGAATGAAAAAAAAAAAAACAAAGGAAAAGGACTTCTACTGGGCAAAAACAGTCCATTCAATTCAATCCCCATACTAGGAACCATTTTGTAAACAAACCCTTATCCAACTTTGATTTAATCAATTGGGTTAAACAACTTGGAATAAAACATTTTAGAGGAGTATTTTCAAGAGACAATCTTCCTAGACAAATAAAAAAGAATGAATGTGGGATAGTCAATCTCGATTCCAAAATTGGACCTGGTACTCATTGGGTTTGTTATCGAATTGGTGATAGATACTGTGAATACTTTGACTCATTTGGTTTAATGATGCCAACAGAAGTACAGAAATACATGGCTACAAGTGGAAAACAACTTGAATACTCTGGAGATGAGATACAAGAAAGAGATTCAGGCTTGTGTGGATATTGGTGTTTGTACTATTTATTGGAAAGACAGAAAGGGACTCCCATATTGAAAGTCATTCATAATGCAAAATTCAATCCCACAGACACAAGAGTCAATCATAGATTCATAATCAATTATTTCAAAAATATGTAATGTATATGTATGTCTGTTAAGTTAAACAAAAACAGTGGGATAATAAAAGTCGGCAAATATTACGCGTGCTATAATGAGAAAGAATACTTTGATCCATCAGGACAGGAGATACCTGCTCAAATGGAGAAAAAGAATTGTTTCAATGAATCAATGCGTATTAGAGATCCGTTATTGAGTAAACAATGGTGTTTGTACTACCTTTTAGAACGTCAGAAAGGTACTATGATATTAACAATATTATTTGATGATGAAAGATTTAATAAATTTCTATCTAACATAAAAGTATGATAGAATTCGAAATAATTGATGATGTTAATATATTTGTTATAATAGTTGTCAACAGATTGATTGGTTTACGAGTTGTAATCAAATGCACTTTGGATAATATAACAGTATTCTATGACAAACTTAGTGGAAATGTATGTCGATTTAACTACTAGACAAAGAAAGAAGATCAAGAAAGCTAATGAAATTGATAAAATAATTAATATCAGATTGAAAAAAGAGCAGGTGATAAATTGTGGAAAGCTATTTTATCCAACTTAATATATATGAGATCATATTGTGTTGAAACAGAAGAAAGTCACTGAATGTGTGCCAGGAAGTGAAAGATATCAAAAGACAAAAAATGGTCGAACTGTGATGAAATGTACTTGTGCTGAATGTGGAATCACAAAGACTAAATTTGTCAGAAATCGGGGAAACTAATTAGCCCGTCTGAAGGGGCGGGCATACTAGATTCAGCTGCTGATATGGCGCTAACAGGATTCTTAGAACATGGAGTCCCTTATTTAGCAAAGAAAGGTGTAGAAATGGGAAGATATTATGCTTCTGAAGCAATGAGAAATCCAAAGCTGCAAAAGAAATTAATTGACAAAGGACTTTCCCTCGCAAAACCTGCAATCACAAAGGTTGGGTCAGAAGCTTTGAAACAACTCTCAACAAAAGTGAGACCAAATATTCGTTACAAAACAGATATCAAAGGATTAGATTATGGCGGTGCTATTGACATTCATAAGGTTATTGGCAAGCTTCCTAAACCGAAAAGTGGATGGACACCCGGAAAGTATAAATACATGGGACCTTATAATCCCTCGATAAACAGTTAGAGTATGATAAAAACACAGGTGAGGTCTTGAAATGGAATGTACAACCTTATAACAAAGTGGATGAAATAGCAGCTTATCATGATATTTGTTATGATATGGGAAAAAATAAAGGTGAATGTGATAGAACAATGGTCGAGTCACTAGATCAAATACCATATGGTGAGATGCCAAAATGGGGTCAAACAGCTAGATTCTTAATTGACAAAAAACAGAAACTTGGTCTTGGTGTTTCAAAAAACGGAAAAAGCCGTCGAGTGAAGAAAACTGGCAAGAAAAACTAGCTGATGAATTACATGCACCCATAAAACGAAATTTCACTCGGCGGCGTGTGATTGTAAATAAAATTGATGAAATATGGGCAAGTGATCTAGTTGAAATGCAACAGTTCAGTAAATGGAATAAAGGTTATCGATATCTTCTTATGGTTATTGATGTCTTCAGCAAATATGGTTGGATTGTCCCATTGAAGGATAAGAAAGGTGAATCTGTCACTGAAGCATTCAAAACAATATTCAAGGAAGGCAGAAAACCACAGTATTTATGGGTTGATAAAGGTAAAGAGTTTTACAACAAACACTTGAAGGACTTGCTAGAGAAACATAGTGTACAGATGTACTCAACTGAGAATGAAGAGAAGTCATCAGTAGTTGAAAGATGGAATAGGACAATTAAATCCAAAATGTGGAAGCAGTTCACTGTTCAAGGCAATACACAGTATTTAGACATGTTACAAAAATTAGTGAAACAGTATAACAACACAAAACATTCAAGCACAAAGATGACACCCGTTGAAGCATCTGATAAGAGGAATGAAGGAACTGTTTACTTCAATCTTTATGGTGATATGGAGCCATTAAAACAGAAACTAAAATTTAAAATAGGTGATAAGGTTCGAATATCAAGTATAAACGGATTGTGTTCGACAAGGGCTATACACCAAATTGGACAGAAGAAGTGTTTACAGTTGATAAAATCCAATACACTAATCCAATAACATACAAACTAAAAGATCACAACGATGAAGAAATTGAAGGGAGTTTTTATGAACCTGAGTTATTAAAGGCTAAACAGGATGTATTCCGTATTGATAAAGTCATTCGCAGAGATTACAAGAAGAAACAAGCTTTGGTGAAGTGGAAGGGTTACAGTGACGAATTTAACAGTTGGATACCGATCAAGGATTTAAAGAAAATTATCTAACACATATGTAGATGCAAAAATATTCCTACGATAATAAAGAATTAGACGTTTCAATAGATTGTTATCTCGATGATAAAAACGAAATATGGTTCAGAGGAAGAGATATAGCCAAAATTCTTGACTATAAAAATCCACAAAGAGCAATCAGAAATCATGTTGTATCTGATGATAAAATCTTGATAAACCTCAAAATAATCACAAATTCACGGGGACCAAAACGGTCCCTCGTGCTGAGGCCACTGATTCACGGGGGACCAAAACGGTCCCTCGTGCTGAGGCCACTGAAAAAACTTTCAAATGTTTTTTTATAAATGAATCAGGATTTTATTCACTAATACTGTCCTCTAAAAAACAGGAAGCAGTAAAATTAAACATTGGGTTACATCAAAAGTATTACCATCAATCAGAAAACAGGGATATTACAAACAGTTCAATGACAGAAGTAATAACATGCTGATGATTGGAAGTGAAAATGATCTGCACTGCAAGATTGTTTCATTCATCAGAAAGAAATATGAAGACGCATTAATGATAGCCGGTTTAGGTGAAAATCAAATAAGCTCAAATATGAGAATCAGAAGTTATAACAAAGGATATATGTCTGGACAATGTGATTTGATGTTAATGAATCCACCAGAAAATACAATGCTCTTTGTCTTGAATTCAAAAGTCCCACTGGTGTATACCAAGTGTCGGAAAAACAAACAAATATGAAGCAAATGTATGAGAAAAAAAATGCAAATACATTATGAGCAATTGTTTTGAAGATTTAATTTTTGAAATAACCAAACACATGGAAGAAAGCAAATTGTATTTATCACGTATAAGAAAAGACTAACTTTTATCTAACCTATATATGTTAGAGAGGTCAGTATTATACTGTATTTTGCTATTTTGGTAGCCAAGAATATTTTTATTCCTGGCTATTTATTTTGTGATGGCCATAAGCATAACTGTTGATTCCGTCTTTTGATAAATATCTTTTGTCATCGAAGCAGCTGAGTGATACTTTGTTGATTTCATAGCTTCCTAATTGATGGTTTTCACTTCTGATTGTTTTCATTTTATGATACATTTGTTTATCATTGAATAGAGTGTCTTTATAATTTTCATGCTTGATTTCATTTTTGATTGTGTTCTTTTTGATTCCTTTTGCTGTTTTTCCTCCTTTCTGATCATCTTTAATATAGCTATACATCTTTGATCTCAGCCCTACGAATTCACATATTGGGACTCCAGCAGCCTCATCTTTCATCTTACCAATCACATTCTTATTGGTCTTATCGGAGAATGGCGAGCTTTCAGGATAGTCACTGTTATCGAATTTATCTTTATCATTCCAGAAATCCCTATAGACATCTTCTGCTTCAATTTCATATGTCAAACTGTCCGTGTCAGTGAAGAGCAGCTTAGCCTTATTACCGTATTTTTGTTTAATGTAGTTGTAATGGAAATCATACATAAGCGTCTTACTGAGATCAAGAATACACATTCCTACATATGCCGGCCTGTTTAGAGTTAGTGTTTCTTTGATCTTATGCACTGCTACCAGATTTTCATTGAATATCTTACTGCTAACATAAGTTGGTTTACTGGCTAATTTCAATAGCTTCTTCTCATCAGTCACCAATCTGACATCTACTCTCTTTCTGAGATTTTCCATAGTTTTGCCGAATACTGAGTTATTCATCAACTTGAAGAAATCTTTCTCAAAAGCATTCTTGGCATTAGTTCTTTTCTGTGTATTGAAATCAATGTACTGTCTCAGCCAAGGTGATTGTCTGAACTCTAGCACTCTGTGGATTTTTGTTACCTTTAAACCTAAGTCTGTGTATAATTGGAGGTTCCTGTAATGCAGAACATACTTCTCTTTGTTGCTTAATGTTGGCATCAGTTTATGTACCAAACCAGTCGATATATTGTATTTCTCTGCTATGTCTTTACAGTAATCTGAAAGCATGTCTCCAGTTACTTTCACCTTCTCTGGTCCAAGCGGGTAATCATTATGCAGATCATGCAACTCCTGGGGGTATTCCAGATCAACTTCCAGAATCAAACCCTTATTGCTGTCTTCTTTGTATTTAGCCAGGTTGAGATTATTCATTTTATTCTCAGTCATCCATCTGAATCCGCCAGTTGGAAGGTATTGACTCATTGCCCAACCGTATAGATTATTAGCATCAAGATACATGATGTACTTTGAGGGCGCCTTCTCATCATACTTCTTCATGTATTTATTATTAGCTTTACCGTAACGATTGGCAATATAACTGATACCACCTCGCATACCCTTCTCAATGAACTGAAACATATCAATGTCAGTCATCAATTCTAATTTGATATCAGTCATCTTCAGCATAGCATCCCATGACAAACCAGGAGATGTGAAGTAGTGACACGGATCCAGTTTGTAGTACTCGAGACACGTTCTTCTGAAGTTCTCAAATACATCAGCCAACAGGAGTACATCTGTTTTAAGGTACAGGTCATGATAATCACCCATGTTTTTCAAAGAGAATGTATTCCAGACAGTCTGAGCATGTGTGTAGTCTTCATCTGATATATGCGTATCACTCAGTATGCTATAGAATTCTTCTTTTGAGGGTAGCTTCTGATTAAATTTATCAAAACTGTCCATGTAGTCGTAAGGATAAACACCTTTCTGTGCCATCAGATCAAGATCTTTTCCCTTGAACTCTTGTGAGGTGTATTTCAAGGCTTCTTTTGGTAGATTGCCTACAAGTTTTTCCAAACTAGAGCTCATAAACTGGAAACTATCAAGAAAGGTCAAGTGATTGCCAAGCATGAAAGCCATATACTTCTCCATGTTATTTGGGATAGCATTGATGTTCATTTGGCAGACTTCACCTTTTTTATTTGTGAATGTGTGTTTCTTGACAATAGCTCCAATCTCCTGCATAATAAAATGACTGTCATAACCTCTTAGATTGTGAAATATAACAGGTATCTTCACTTCTTCTGGGTTAACTCTAAGTTTCAAGTTACATTCTTGATGAGCTGATCCTCTATACTGGCCAGTAATGTGACAGTGATCTCGTACTCTGATATCCTTTTCAGTGTATTTTTTATCACAAACGTGACATTCTTTGGCTTTTTGGAATTTCTCTTCATCATCCTCAGTCATTTTCAATGGTTTGTTGAATTCTTTTACAATCTTCTTGCAATATTTAACTTCCTCTAACATAGCTTCCATGAATTTGTATACAGCCTTTTCACCCCTGTATATTTGTATTGGCTTGCTGTATTTATCATCATAACAACAAACAACTTTGTAACCATATCCACAATCAGTATGCTTCTGATAGGCTTCAGTGTATGATTTATCATTGTTGGGTTGACAACCGTGTATTTTCTCAGTTATAGCCTCAAAATCAGCATAGATTACAAATGGTACTTGCTGTTGTTTATGGAAGTTGTTGAATTTCAGAGTATTGTTATCCTTGGTTGGCATCTTTATTGCTTGTGTGCCATTAACCAGTATGCAGTTGTCCACATGATCATTCAATACTCTTTCTAAGCTGAAACATTGTAGACAGTGCATGCAAAAGTGTTTTCTTTCTTTGTGCTTTGTTTGATTATACATGAACCTTTTGAAATCTTTGATTAAAACGTAGTGTTTGTTTTCATTTTCTGTAATCAATAGAAGATTCAAACAGTCTTCATACTTTTCTTTTGAAACATAAATTGGATATGGTTGTTTGTTTTCATAACCAAATACATTGATATTGATCTCATTTTGTTTTTCTATCTTGTTGTACTGTTTAGTTGTGACGGGGAATTCAACGCCAGAATAATCTAACGTATTAATATGTTGTCTATCAGATTTTTTTATTCTCTGAGGGTCTTTATCTTGTGGATTCAAATGTCTGATGTGGCACCATCTGAAGCATTCATTGTCTTTATTCTTCATGTTAATCAATCCCTTCATTTTATTCATTAATTCTGGGGGTAGTTTGATATATGATGAGCCTTTCATTGGCTGATACATTACAACATTTAGAAAATGCTTGTCGACTGATTCCACAACCCAGCCAGATCCTTCTGAAATCCAAACTGCAATCTTATTTAATATATTTTGTTTTGACGCTTGAAGTGATTCACTGATCTGGAGATTATTTATAATTGTTTGAGGTGGACTGTTGAAAAAGGCTGTTTTATGTATTATTTCACCATCAGACATTTTTCTGAATGTTACCTTTAGTGTTTCAACGAATTTCAGTCCTTTCATTGATTTTAGTAAACTTACAAGACGGTACGCTACAGCCTTTCTTGTGTTTTGCAGTTGTAATAGCGGGTCTTTGTAATTTTTGATATCTATTTGAAATGATTTGGTGTATCCTTTGAGAGCTTTATCTGTTTGCTCTATCTTAGTCCTTGGTTCTGGTATTGGGGCTAGTTTTTTAGTTCTTGGTGCTGGTACTGGTCTATCTCTAAATTGTGGTGGTGGAAGAATTATGTTGTCTTCATAATCTTTAACCATCTGCTTCACACTCTTGCGAGGTGCTGGAATTGGCTTCTGCTTTTTGATGTTATCAGCGAGACTAACTAATTGCCTCATCTCACCAACATCCATACAGCCTAATCTTTTCAATAATTCTTTGAAAATACTATTTCTATTTTCCATGTCTATACTATTAGTATATATAATTTTTTGACTCGGATCATTTACCATCTGGCTACCTGATCCAATATTTTTTTGACTCAGGCCATTTACCATCTGGCTACCTGACCTGATTTGAGAGGGCTTTTCCAAGGCCCGGAGATTTCTTTCTTTCGTCATTCTCCATTTAACCTAAAGCGACATGTCCTTAAGTGTTTTTTATATCATAAAGTACTTAAATAGATTACCTTAACAGAACCCATTCTCCATGAATACTGAGACTATTGAAATCAGCCGTTTCTCAATGAATACTGTTGATTTATACTCATTATTGCTGAGACTATTGAAATCAGCCGTTTCTCCAGGAATACTGTTGATTTATAACCCAAGTACTATTTTTCCGAGAAAGTTACGCATGGTAATTTTCCGAGAAATTGACCTTGACCTTGGAAAATGCGCTGTTAAATTTTACGGCGCAAAATTGGAAAATGCGCTGCTGTGGAAAAATGCGCTAGGACCCCAAGTACTATACTACTGAAGCCAATATGACAAGAGAACCATTTTTATCTTCATTACGTAAAAGACGTATTAGAAATATGGCTGCTTCCATGTTTTCAGCTCGGTACCTTGCTTTGTTTTTAAAATAGAGCAGTTTGAATTTGATAGTTTTTCACAGTGTGTGGCATAACAGATGTCTGCCCACAAGCATATCACGTACATTAAAACATCGATTCACTGTGTGTTTTTGAGTTTTTAGAAGCCAATATGACAAGAGAACCGTCTATGTGAAATTTTGCAGACTCAACAGAGCGAAAAAGCCTTTGAAATTATGTAGCTTAAGTAAGTTCCAGATGTTTTCCACTCGTTTCCGGCCGCCATGTTGGGGCTCATCAAGATGGGCTCCATCATGGGGTTTCCATATTAGCCCCAATAAATTTGAGTGATACATTATTATTATTATTATTATTATTATTATTATTATTAATGTATCACTTTTTTATTTTACTGTACCACTTTTTTTAATTTTACTGTACCACTTTATTTTAACGTGCCACTTTTTTATTTTATTGTTATTAATATTGTACCACACTTTTTTCGCTCTGTTGACTCCTCAAAATTTCACATAGACGGTTCTCTTGTCATTATTATTATTATTATTATTATTATTATTATTATTACATTTTGACGAATAACTCGAGTACGGGACGTCCCACAGCCTTGAAGCTTAGGCATATTGTTTATTTATTACTCTTATACAATATCTCAATTTCTTGACTTTATCTATTGAATGGTTGACGATTTAATTTTTTTATTTGCATGACTTACACCTGACTGAAAACCAAGAATTCCCACTGAGGGTATTAGTTCGAAAGGGGACGTCGTGTACGTTGCACAGAGTTATCACGCTTCCAGGAAAAAAAAAAAAGAATTGGTGAAAAATCAACTCTCGGCGGTATTGAGTTCAAGTTTGCAGCAAAAGCAACAGGGGTTGTCAGCTTACTATTATGTTGAGGAAAAATTGCTTACTCGGCATTTTTGAGGGATTAATTTGCATATTGAATAGCTAATCAGCACTTTCATGTGTTATAGGGGATTCATGCTTACGTCATTGTTTACATTTTTCCTCATTTGCATACGGCTTTGCTTACAGAAGGAAACATGTTAGATGTGATTTGACTGCAGACAGCGATAGAGCTAGTGAAATTTAATACATTGTGAAATTTTTAGCTCTTTAGGCATAGTATCCAAGGAGATATTGTCTTCCAAAAACTGCAAAATTTCTGGGTGGCAAAAGCACTAATGAGCTCATACATTCTTTGCAAAATTTTGAGTTTTTAAACCCGCGTTGCACAGAAAGTATTCTATACATGAGGCTCATATTCATTGGCAGAGTTATTCATACTATGACCTTTCAATATTCAGAACTGATTTATTTGTAGCTCCATCAGAAACTGAATTGTTCATGCTAATGAGTCAAATATTGTAAAAAAGGATTCCCCTATATGTAACTACTATTATCAAGTTAACGGCTACTGGTCCAAGACAAGTTTGAGTGGAAAGTTGTCACTTGCACATGCCATGACGTAATGACGTCACATGTGTCCTGCGCATGCGCAACTAATTTAACAGAAAAATATCAAGAAAATTAAACCAAACATGACCTTCGTAATCTTATGTACAAAGGTCAAGGTCATGCACCAAAATATCGGCTTTGAAGAACGTTTCAAAGATCGTTCTCTTACGTACTAACATGCATAGTGACGAAACTTAATCGCTTATAACTTTGCTAAATTCTTATTGATTTTTATCAATTTCTGAACAATGATAGAACTATGTAAGGACTACCTTCTGACGGAAACAGACTTTGATTTTGTTAAATCCTTATCGATGTATAAGAGCTTAAATGTTTTGAAGTGATGACGTCATGAAACATATTATTGGATAGTACGTCTCGAAAGTAGTTGATGGTGCAAGTTTGAGCTCACTTGGTTAAAACGGCTAAGAGGTATACGTTTTGAAGCGACCTTTGGCGTTGTCTTGATATGCTCATTAGCTATGCAAAAATGTCATTGGTAATAACTGCGGCAATTTATTCAATTTAGCCTTCTTTTTTTTAAATAGAATTTTGTAAAACACATCTGATGCAAAAATGCTCTTGTCTTTAGAAGGGAACGTTGAGTAATGAAAAAAGCTGGAATTTAATACCAAAATAATGCAAAAAATGTTGATGTGCCATATTTGAAACACTGTATTTCATTAAGGTTTTATTACTTTTAATTATGCCTTCAGAATAATATAGGTACATTAATACACTACTTGTAATAGAGAGATCACAGAATTTTGTTAAAATAGTAGCATATTGTACACTACTTTTCGTGTAAACCACATCAAAAATAAATAATAATAATAATAATAAAAACATTTCAAAGTTTGACTAGCGTTTAATCGCTAGCGGTTGAGACGGAAGCTTTGATAATTTTTTACAAATAAGGTACACTTAAGTGCTATTAGTGAGCCAAAGGATATTTTTAAAATATTGAAACTAAAAAAATTAAAAATATCTTGAAGTTAGTCAATTTTTTCAAATAGCCTCATACTAAAGGCAAAAAAGAAAAAAAATCATAAAAACAAAAACTATTAAAAGAAAGTAAATTCGCTGACACAGAATATATAACGCAATACGATCTCAATTATGTGAAAGCTATGTTTCAGTTAAATTTATTAGTGAGGAGATATGAAAAGTTAAAGGTGAAAAAATACAAAATGAAGAGCAAAAAAAACCCTAAAATTTTAAAACAAAAAAATCCATAAAGGATTACTACAGTAACGTTTTTACTTCCATTGTCCTAAGGCTATTAAAGAAGTTTATCATATCCGAAATATAGAACGTTTTAACGAAATGCAAAGATTTTATGGCGTCTTGACCGAACATCAAACTCAAAAGGTAGCTAAGTCAGATTTTTGTTGATTTCCCTAACTTTTTTAGGGCTTTTCGTTAATAAATAAAAAAAATAATGAGAGGGTAAGATACGAAAACCTAGAAACAGAAGAAAAGAACACTATTTTACCCAATGGTAACCACAAAAGGGTAAGAATTAAAAGAATAGTTGAAATATTTCACTTTTGAGTTTACGTTGACGCCCCTACCTATTTGTGGCTATTCTAATTATCACTAAAAGAGCTGAGAATTAAGCACGTCTTAATCAAATTAGCTGAAACTCTCCAAGATAGTTGGTATAGAACTCTGGTATTTTTATAAATTTTTGGATAAGATACCCTTGCAATCTCGATTTTATACGACTTTTTGAAATTTGTGAATTAGTGAAAATAATGTGAATGCTCATTTTCGCGATTCTTGTCTTATCCTAAGTATGCACTTAAACGGAAAATATTCGAAAAATCAAAAACGTCTTTTTTTTTTGCCAGATAATTAAGCCAAGGGTACCTATTCAGGATGAGGGTAACGATAAACGCCGCTGAACCTGAAAATCTCGGCTCATACCCTATTACAGCGGTGATTATATTGCCGTGAACACCTAAAATATGTCTGGAATGTTAATTGTGTTGTAACCAATCACAGGCGAGATCTTCCAACCACAGAAACCACAGGCAACGAACGGTCACGGAACAAATTATTTTCGTTTTGTTTAACATGTTTAAGGATACAAGCTGTCTTATTAGGAATTTAAAACACCACTGCTCCCCAAGATCAATGCTGAGGAGCGCATTCAGCACATCGTTCGATTTTAGAAAGAAAAATTTAGAAGCCAACGCGACGCGACGACGACCGGCTTTCCATGTAACGACATAATGAACAATCATGTATTCTTAGAAAAATAAATTTTCAGATATGCATTCAACAATATAAAGCCGTTGGGTTGTAACATGCGAGTTTACGGACATTTACGGAGATTCTTTTGGTAAGAAGAACTGCGATCGGAGATAATCATGTTTTTTTTTTCTTTTGCGCGCAAAATGTGCTAATAATCGCAACCAAAGGGGACTTAAAATCTTCTTGGCTAAATCCCCTCAGAACTAGTTTCCTACAGCATGTAATCCCCCTGATATCAAATGCATAAATGCCTTCAGAGAAAAAGCAAAATTATATTTTGGAAGGAATACCGAAAAGTGGGCTGTTTACTTTGCGCGATGTGTCAATCATTCCATAGATGTTGAATTCGGTCGGTAATTTTCCAGTTTGCGATCTTGCGATCAAGGAACTTCAATCCCCTTGTTCTACAAAAAAATATCAGCGAGGATTATGTTATCAGAAACGAAAACATCGACAAGAACAACTCTCGAATTTCAACTTTATTATTAGCTACCAAAAAAAGAATAATAAATTACCAAAATAGTAAATCTCCCTGACCGAACAAAAAAGTGTTCACGCTTGCTGCAATAGCCGCGAAGCGATGGGAATCAGAAAATTCTAGCGGCTTACCTTGCAACATTGTAACTTGCGATCAGGCGTAACTACCGATTTCGATCGTTACAAAAGGTTTGAAAATTCCCACGCCAAACCGTCGCGTGCGTCGGCCCGGCACTTCGGCTTTGTAATTTATTTCAAAATCGTTCAAACCTGTATTCTTCGCTATTATAGCACACACTGTAAACAAATAGGAAGGAAAAGCAATTGTTTACTTGTAAAGAGACTGAATGTTAAAACAAAACGAAAATAATTTGTTCCGTGACAGATAGGAAACCGTTCGTTGCCTGTGGTTTCTGTGGTTTGAAGATCTCGCCTGTGATTGGTTACAACACAATTAACATTCCAGACATATTTTAGGTGTTCACGGCAATACAATCACCGCTGTAACTAACCGTTTAAAAACAGGCTTTGTTGATTTCCCTACCTTTTTCCTATTTCTCAAAAAAAAAAAAACTTTATGGTAGATTTCGTAAAACAACGTATATCACGTGAAATACATTTCAAAAGCAAAATTAACGTTTCGACGACCTCATGTCATCATTGTCGAATGTGGATACATTAACTTAATTGACACTACATATATACAGAAATAGGTGTGTATGTGAATGATAAGAATGTGAATAATGAAATAATATCGCGAGAGTCTCCTGTTCACACAAAGAGTTTCGCGCGAATAGAGCCACTTTGGGTTTTTAGCTTCGGTCTTTTCTTCTTAATCAAGAGCATTTCAAAAATTAAACACTTTAGTTTGCTCCGGCATTTCTTAAGAATTTTAAACTTCTCACGCAGGTTCGACGGCCTTAAATTATGCTCGTCCTCGAAGTGTTTCCCGATTACAGAATGTTTATGTTCCTAAACACGCTGATGGAGGTTGCGGCACGTGTAACCGATATAATTTGTATCACACAAATCACCTTTGAATTCGTAGACTACGCACTGCTGATTCACTAAGGCAGGCTTTAATTCCGTAACTCTTAGCTCGTCAATGATCTTTCTAGTGATAAAAATTGGTTGTAGATCATTGTTGATCTTTCTTCCGAGGTCACGAAGTCGACTGCGAACCACGTCGGCAGATGTTTGATCTTTGAAAAGGATAGTGATCCGTAGGGGGCTGTCCGATGGCGTGTGACTCGGTTCTGGAGGGCGCTGAAAGCTGTTGATAGTTGCGTCGATAAACTTCTCAGGATATTTCAATTTCAAAACTATCCCTTTCAAGTTCTTACATTCTTGAGAAAAGAAGTCTGGTGTCGATGACAAATGTTTTGCACGATCTAACATAGTTCTTAAAAGTGATCGTTTATACCTGTTATCAACGTGCCTGGGTAGTGTAGAAGAAGCCCTTTGTTGGTGTGTTTTCTGTACACACGGTTTCAAGACGGTGGTCAGTCTTCATTATTTCGATGCCAATGAATGGCAAGCGATTGTTAATGGCTTCCTCCATTGTGAAATTGATGGAGGGATGGGCTTCATTGAGAGTCGTAAGTAAGGCAGTGGCGTGGGATTGTTCACGTACTAAGGCGAGCGTGTCATCTACGTACCTCTTATAGAAACTCAGAAGCTTGTTCTCGCGTGCGAGTTTTTCTTCAATAGAGCACATGAACGCGTTTGCCATGAAAGGACCTAATGGTGATCCCATTGCGACGCCGTCAATTTGTTCGTAAAGTTTCCCGTTGAACTGGAAGAGCTGGTCTTTTGTGGCGACGCTCAGTAGCTCAATGAAGTCATCTCTGCTGACGTTAAGGCCATAGGTGTTGTTGAACCAGTTGTCGTTGAACGCCTTATCCACATTCACATTCTTATCATTCACATACACACCTATTTCTGTATATATGTAGTGTCAATTAAGTTAATATATCCACATTCGACAATGATGACATGAGGTCGTCGAAACGTCATGTAACGTTTTTATCGTTAATTTTCCTTTTGAAATGTTTTTCTAAATCGATCTTTATCATCACGTGAAATAACATCTAAAAATCTACAAGACAGCAAAAGATGATTTTATGGGCATGCATTTAAATATTATTTTCGGGTCTCCCAAAATTGAGGGTGAAAGGTAGGGAGCTCCACATTAGGGAACAAACCTACTGGGGGTGAGGGCGAGGGAGGGAGGTGGGGGGGGGGGAGTAAACATATCTTGGATAACGGAGATTGTTTTTCTTTTTTTCTCAACGGAGACGTTCATGTGTTACACGTGTAAACCAATAAGAGCACACTTCAGATGGTCTATCGCTATTTCCCTTCACTTTACTACTTTGAATAGTTGTTTATTATTACAGCATGTAATAAATGTGCCTTTTAAACGGCAGCAAAGGATATTTTTGGTGATAATTCTTTATTAATTTAAAATACTAACAAATTGAGATGACGTGATGTTTCAAAATAAACATCACTCGAAACACATCGCCAAGTGCCTTATTGATCATGTTCACGCACTTAATTGTAATTTGAAGATTGAAGATAATAATAATAATAATAATAATAATAATAATAATAATAATAATAATAATAATCACTTTATTTAAGTCTCAAATGTATTTAGCCGAGCACAGATGCTCTACTAATTGGGGAGACTAAATCAAATCAAAGTTAAATAAATCAAATGAAATCAAATATTGGTTTTTTTGGGGAGAGGGGAAAACCGGAGTACCCGGAGAAAAACCTCTCGGAGCAGAGTAGAGAACCAACAAACTCAGCCCACTTATGACGCCGAGTCCGGGAATCGAACCCGGGACACATTGGTGGAAGGCGAGCGCTCTCACCACTGCGCCAACTGATACCAAGTATGTACCAAAAAATTGCATATCGTTTTATGAGCTAATAATAGTGCATGTGTCTTCGTGCGTGAAATCAACATCTTGGCAACTTCCACTTCTGATTAGCTCAGTTGCATTTTTCTTGCAGAAATTTTATTACTGCGGAGATAACTATCGCTACAAAAGCAGGTTGTGACAAACAGTGCATTACAGGTGAAATAAATAAAAATCTGGAAAAAAAGGAATAATCCACACAAACCTTCAGAATCATTACGGATGACAAAGTGTTCTTACTAGTTTTACTGATTTTCATTCATTTCTTATTTGTGAGAGTTCAATTTACTCTTTATTTTTGTATTTTATGTGTATTTTGTATTTTCAACCTCACCCCCACCCCTACCCCCACCCTCACCCTCGTTTTAGCAACGCCGACTGGAAAACTACAATCTAGGCTTTTTATTGCACTTTAATCTTCTATTGGAATGGACTTCGTCCTCAGTTGTTCTCTTCCGGCTCTGGGTTAACAAAAAAATACATTCCATCATGTTGCAAATTGACTACATACCAGCGCCGTAGCAGGGTTAAATTCATCAGTGGGGCGGGGCACATTACGAGCTCCGAAGGCGCGAGTTTCTGAGGGGGTTCGGGGCATGCTCCCCCAGGAGATTTTGAAATGTTATCTCTGAAATAGCATTTCCTGCCTTTCAAGAGTAGTTTCCAGCAATTTGTAACTGACCTAAACCTCTGATCGGGTATATTACTTCAACGCTGTATTCTTCTTATTGAACAGGTTTAATTATTTATTATACAAACTGACATGCAACTTGTCAGTGTTGTGCGATAAATTAACCACTTCATACACCCCATGGACTATAAGTTTCTTTTGCCTTTATCCTATGATCATCATGATCGTCATTACTCGGTCTCGATTTTAAGACGTGATATAGGCTGCAACCCCATAAGGATTTAATCACCTGGTAGAAATTTCGAGATCATAATTCAATTAGCCGATAAATTTGTTGTCATAAACGTAGAAAATACTTTGTCATACCCAGGTTGGTGACCGTGTGGGGATGATGCGTAAGTCTGACAACACTTTGCAATTCTTCATTAATGGCGTAGACGTTGGCAAAAAGATCAAAACTAGCCAACCAATACTTTATGGAGTAGTGGATCTGTTCGGAAAGGCTGAAGAAGTTACTATAACTGGTATGTAACAATTCTTCACGTTACAAAAGATACTGAAAAGAGAAAGGCCGTTTTGAATGAAAAGTAGTATAAAATCTCGCACTTAAAAATTTGACAATTACACAGCGCAACATAGCATTTTTCTATTGCCAAAGGAAAACACGTCCCAAACATATCTATTTGGAAATGCTCTGTGCGATCTTGATTGTGAAAGACCCTGTGGCACAACTGTAGTATACGCTGAAATATAAAATTCTCCACCCTGACACCACCAATGCTTTTGCATCATAAGTAACATTTTACGTTTGTTGCAACTGGTATACTCTAGTCCTGTTCCAGAACTCCCCCTTACTCCGCCTTGCATAGGGTGGGGCGGGAGAAGAGAGATTCTTCTCCAACCCCCACCCCCCCCCCCTCCCCATGCACTCGGAGTAAAAGGGAGTTCTGGGACAGAACTATATATACTCCCGAAACGTACCCTGGGTGTCAGAGGTTTTCATTTTGTTTGGCGTGATCTCTGTGAGCGGCGCCTCCGTTCGCCGTACGCCTTTCTGTGTTTGCTATACCGGTTTAACCTCTCCTCGCAAAAGACAAAGAAAACCTCTGGCACCTAGGGTGTCCGAAACGAGGTGTGTTTTCGCAACATGAGCCAAGATGCAACACTATCTCCAATTAAAGGAAAACCAAAGAAACAGGAATTTCAGCCGGTTTCATTACGGTTGTTTTGAAGATTGTTTTATACAGCTTTTTTAATTGACCTCGAATTTTAAAGCCTCATACAGAGTAGCTGTATGTCTTATAAGTTTCACAAAGTTGACAGGTAGTCCTTTATTATAGTCTGCAGACTAAACACCTACCTACCTTACCGCAATCTCTCATTTTAGGTGGTACAGTGGAGATACAGAGTAGCAACCAGGACCAAGTAGATGCTGTCTCTGTTATGGTCCGCATGAGTAACACCGTGAATATCCTAAAAGAGGGGTCGTTTAGCGAGGTTCTTTCCATAGTCGCGAAGGTCAACAATGATATTCTTGAACCATACTCTGACACGGATAGCAGAGAACTCCGACAAAAGTACGGTGACCACTTAGACGAAATTGGTGGTCCAACGCACCTCACGAATCTCCTTCGTCGACTGTTGGATACTGGATTAGAGACTCGGGATGGATGGCTGGGGATGAGCGTGGTTCGTAGTGTATTTTGGAACTACTCGGATGCCAGTCTGAAAATGGCCAAGGGCCTGGGGAGAAGTGGTTTGCTTGAGATAGTGTTGAATGATCTTGACACGTATGGCATAAAAAGCTCCACAAATGAGGCTAGTAGAATTACCCGCGTAGCTTGGTTCATATATAAGTTTTGCTTGTCTTCCGTACAGTCAGGGCACTATTCAACTATTCATTATTTTTCAAGTTAGATAGCACGTGATAGATTGTTCTATCGTAATACACCATTTTGCTAATGATCATTTCCTGGTGAATTGTGGGTAGATCCAGTCCTTTGTGGGAGCAAACGGTCAAAATTACAATTTCAAATTAAGTCCGAAAGTGGCCGTTTGCTCCCACAAAGGACTGGATCTACCCACAATTCACCAGGAACTGATCATTAGCAAAATGGTGTATTACAAAGAAGTGAGACTGCATGCTCCTCAGTTTGTGAGAACGTTCATTACCATCAAAATAGGTTTAGGCAGCTTTTAGACGTCTCCTGCTTCTCGACATGTCAAAAGGAAGAAAATGCTGTCCTTACTACGTCAAACCACTGCCACTAAGATTGGAATTTTAACCACTTACCTAGTTTCTTTCTTTTCTTTTATTATTATTATTATTATTATTATTATTATTATTATTATATTTTTTGTATTCTATTGAATTATGCTACTAGTGCTCTCAGCTAACACATCAGTTTTATATTAAGCACTTTTAGTTAGTATTAAATAAAAGACACGGCGATTGTTTCTCTCAAGATGGCGGAAACAGCAAATTATGACCAGATCAGCTTTCTGTTCCGTACATAGAAGATTGCTCCTAAAGTCAGCGAGAATTCAGTAGTTTATGTGATGTCGTTGAGCTGCTGATTTGAAGAAACTCGCCCTTGTTATTTTATTAAGTTTATTTTGTTTATTAATTGTTTTAAATAGAAAAGGAAATATCTTGTTTCTTCTGCTGTCAACATTCTGCACAACTGTGCTAAAGCATCGGAAAACCGTCAGATCCTCTGCGATCTACGAGCAAAGGAGAGAATCGCTCCATTTATTAAGGCAGATGACATGGAAGTTGTTGTGCCGGCCATATTGACTCTTTCATACATAACCTCTGATGATGAGAAAAAGCTGTTGGTAGCGGAGATCAAGGTACATTTTACGTGTGTCCGATCCTTTCAGAAATTGTAGGAGATGCAACTGTGGAATCGAAGAGTAAAACATTTTTTTTTTCAATAAAAAGATTAGTTTTTTGCCTGACAATGAAGTCCCTAGATAGCGTCGAAACGCCATTAGATCGTTACGTTTTGACTTTTTGACACCACCTGCCCCTTCTTTATTGGAAAGGTTATTTATTTGCTCCTTTGTTTTGAGGATTTTTTTCTGAAGACAAAGTCCTAGATTATAGTTCGCGACAGTTTAAATCCACACTGAGTTTACCTTATGTAGATGGACTGTCTAAGCCACATCGCCATTCCTTACCGAAACAAGAAATTAACGTACCGTCTTCCATTAAAATTAACGCACTACGGCTAGAGATGATTTACTCGAGTCATTAATACCCTGGTTAGGGCGTCTCTTTTCATTTTGTTCGTTTGTTTGTTTTTCATCACTTATGATAATAAATTCAAACTCAGTGCCCTGGCAAACGAACATTGGTCGGCGCTCAACTCAATATCGTCCTTCGGCAGGCCAATAAAGCAATTCTTAATATTTTAATTTTCTCAGGTGTTGAGCTTTCTCCTTGGCATGTTGCGCAATGCTCTGGATCAGCCAGACCTGCGTGGCAGATCGGAGAGCAGTGGTTGGTCGGCTTTGGAAATTTCAGTCGGTGTTAGTAACCTGCTCGCCAATGACCAGAACTTGGAGGCCATGCTGGATAGAGATATCGTTGAGCTGCTAACATCACTCATCATGAAAGGTGGAGTCACCGAAAAGGAGTGTGCTGCTAACGCACTTTGGCTTATTGCAAAGAATAGTAAGGGAAAGATTAAGATTAAGGAGACCAAGAACGCAGTGGAACAGCTGTCACGCTTCAGCACGAGTGGTGACCAGGCGGTTCGAGAGGCTGCTAAAAGAGTATTATTGGAACTGAGGGACACCAGAAACGCTCAAGGTGTGAGCCCTTTAAATCATGAAAATAAAATACCTGATAGAAAATGTAATGTTTCAAGGCTATCGTGGTGAAATAGGTTCATTTATAGCTAGGCAAAAAGAGAAGAGCAATAAGTACAATCCTTATGTTCATACAGGTGCGTCAAGCGTAAACCGTCGGACAAAATGTGATTATCAAGACAAATGCCGCAGATTCAAGTCCTCGCTTAACTTGTCAGGTAGATATACATGTTATGTATTTTAACAGCAAACCGCGCCGACTCGGTTAGGATGCGTTTTTTGCTTTCGCAACGCTAGTGCGTATTAGCTAGTAATTGTGCGTTTCTCGAATGTATTTCCAGAAATTCATTCGTCATGTTGATGTATATCAGTTATTTTCATGAACACGGAAGATCATGTACGCGGAGACGTACCTTAAAGCCGCCACATTTACGGAATAATTTTCATAGACTTAGATTTACTATCTAACTGGACACCGTTAGCACGACTACACCATATTGTTGTTTATACGATTATCTCTTATAAGCTGAGCAAGTTGTTTTATTAACTAATCACTTTCCCACGCATTATACGAAATGTTGGTGACAGAGACAAGCCACCCAGAGCTTTGTGGCCTTAATCTTTACGTTACGTCTAAAAAATAAAAACAAAAACAACCGTTTGGTTTCGGCCTTAATTGAGACAGATTTAAGATGGCTGTAGAACTGAGTAAATGCCCGTATTCATTCATTCAGTGGCCAATGCTTTATGCCTGTCCATTTAACGACATTAATTAATAGAGCTACAACCACAATCTTACAAATAACTTGAGAACGCGTTTCAGACAGTCAGAAAATGAAGAATTGATACTTCGAGAGGCTGAAAGCAGGACTCGCAACTTCTTACCACAGTGTATCTTTCGTTTCAGACATTTTCTTTGACCCAAAGTTCGACAGATGTTTCTGTACTGAATGCCATGCGGCTAGGGGCGACAAACTCTACTACAGTCGAGGGCAACCTGCAAAGGACTATGGGATTCCGATAGGATGGTGTCGATTTGGGCTCAAGTAAGTTATAGATGTTCATTTTTTCTTCTTCTTTTTTTTTTTACTTTTTTGTTTGAAGTGGTCCGAAAGATAACCTCACTTTAGATTGCCATGTATTGCTTTGTATAGAACTGCACCTATTGATCCATTCTTACTCCAAGTGCAGTTCGACGCCTTGGGTGGGTGGAAAGGGCCGCACTGTCCTTGATGGGCAGACTTCTTTCTGCAGAACGATATTATTCCGAAGATTTTACAAAACATTCCCGAACATTTACGGCGCACATTCATGTTTGCGGCTAGTCATACCAAACCTTGTAAGTTAGTTCCGTATTCGAAAAAAAGGCAGAAACTTTAATGAGTGTTATTATATTGGGTCTATCGTTTCTTCGAGCATTTATAGTGACGAACTTAACTTGTCTTCAGACATCAATTTCTCATTGCATAAATGGCTGTGATTTAAACACGCTTTTCAGTTATGCCGGATTATTACCTACTATCTCAGCAGTACGACCACTAAAAGTTAAGCATTTAAACTTCAGGGTCCACCATCGAGCTCACGCCCTGGACGTGTTCAATAAATGGCACGTGGCATTTCATGGCACCAGAGTGGACAGTGTTAATAAAATCCTGGAATGCGGTGAACTGCTTCTCCCAGGTATGTCATCTTTGAGAGGATCAAATCTGCCACCAGCCTCTGAGGGGTTTCTAACCAGTTATAAACTGGAGCGGTTAATGGCAACGGGAATTTCACATACATGTCAAAGACAGTCTTATTGGATTAGTGAGGTGTCAAATTACTGTCTATTTCCTTTAGTAACAGTTTTTATTATATGACGGGCTCTTTCAGCAGTCAAGATGAATCAATTCTCCTGCTGTGATTGGCTACCCACGAGGTCAAGCGGGGGCCATCTTGACCGCACGGGATAGCCCGTTCGTCCCTAGTTTTACTGTCTTTTAATAGCATCCTTTGAGTCGAGTCATATAATAAATCCTTTATTGACCAAGCTTGTTCGGTCAAGATGGCGGGATATTGGCCTCGTTCGCTTTTTTTTTTTTTTTGCGTGCTTATGGACCTCGACTTCGTCTCGGTCCATAAACACACACACAAGAAAAACTTGGCCAATATCCCGCCATCTTGACCTCTTCCATAGAAGGAATCAGAAGACAATAAATTTTCCAAAGTCCCTCGAAAGGCGTTTTTTGACCAGAACTTAAAGGAAATGTTCAGATTCTAAGCGAAAAGTGCGTAAGGGAAACTATTAATTCAGAAATTCGTCTGGTGACAAGCTTGCTCATATGCCAGGCAGAATGAGCATGAATGGTCTGTATAGGACTGGTGAAGAACGCCTTCCGGGAAGTACTTTAAGTCAGGTCAAACAATGAGATGCATTGAAGTGATTAAAGTGTGCAGGTTCATGTAAAGCTATACCAATTCAGCTCGATGCTGTAAAGTCAGTGTGCCTTTACTTCGCCGCAAATCTGTTACCTGTAGGTGGTTACTCGTAGGTGGACTATAAAGTTGAGAAGCGTTTCCTTTGAATTTAAGGTGACGTGGCGCTTGGAGGAGAAACGTTAAGTGAGGAGGAAGGACATTTCAATGACGACAGAAAACCATCAGGTTTTGACACAAAGCAGATCTTTGTATCACCGAGTGTTCGCTACTCAGGACATGACTGTTACGCTAAACCAGAAAGGTACGCAACAGTCTTGATTTCTTGATTCTGAATATCCGTTTCTCTCTCATCGAACCAGGATTTGCCTGGCCGATTTAGGACGGGGTTGCTTGGTAAAAATAATTGATTTTGAGCAGGGACAGCCAAAAGCCAAAAGCCAAAAGCAATATTAAATCCTTGTTGTATCTGTTGATTCTCGGTACAAAAGGTCTGGTGGTCTTTAATTGATAGAGAAATGGGTTTGAAATGGAGAACCGCTAACTGTTTGGAATCTAAATTAACGAAAGGATTGGTTCTTAATTCTGTAGCTTTTCATTTGCGCTCCACTGAGAGAAAACGAAGTGATTGGCAATCTTCAGGAGTAATAGCCGACAGGTTTGCCTCCGGCCAGTTGGGATTCTTATCATGTTTATTTTTTTATTTGAATTATTTATTTCTGTATTTGCTCGGCCCCACTCGCCTACTACTACCGAGGGTAGGGGTATTATTATTATTATTATTATTATTATTATTATTATTATTATTATTATTATTATTATTATTAATGAAGACAGAAGTTCATCGTTCTAGGGAAGAGTTAAATAAAAAAAAATATATAAATTTTTTTGTCTTACGTACACCCACTTGGCCCGCGGAGCTCAGCTTATGACATTTGATTCGTTACCTTTTTATGTTTTATCTAGCTTAGTTTAGCACTTTCTAATGGTCTATTGAATTCTCATTGTAGTGTAAGTAGTTGTAGTTCCTGTGGTTAACAACAACAACAACAACATCGACACTTTATGTCACCCCAGAATTTGAGTTAATAATGTTGCTCTGCAAGTAGAGACAGGTTTTGAAAATAAATAAATAAATAAATAAATAAATAAATAAACAAATAAATAAATAAATAAATGAATAAATGAATAAATGAATAAATAAATAAAGATATAAATTTATTTATTTTCCAGTTTTGAAGACCTGGAGACCAAAAAGAAGTGGAATGTCAAAGCTGTTCTTCAACTGTGTATCAAGCCAGACAGTTACCAGGTAGGACCACAAACGATCGCTGTAACTTCCGAGATCGACCCGAAGTTTAGTAATCAAGAGATTGAATGGTCTACCAAGCAACGTGGAGCTATAATACTCTACGGACTGCTGGTTAAACTCGATAAAGTCAACTGAGCTTGTCCAAGTGCAGACTACCAGTGCACATTACTGCGAAGAGGTCAATTTTATCATGAAAAGTTGAGTTTTTTTTTCGGTTCCCAAAACCTTGTAGACAACACGTAGGCGAAAGAGACCTAATTACCGTAACGATTCCATTTAACACCCTTTCCAAATAAGTGCCTGGCTAGGTGGATTAGTGAAAAAAAATATGCAGAGTTAGAGTACATCATAGTAAAAATGTTTCAGTGGTCGAGGAATATGTCATAAAAATGTGTTAGTGTCAAGTATCCGGCCTATTAGAGGAATGCTCTCCCTCCGAGTCTCAGTTTACAGTACAATTAACCACTAAACCGGTTTGTCAGGGGCTCCCAACGAGCCAAATCAACCAAAAGCTGTAGAAAGGCATTTTTAAGTACCTTACGGTGTATGAAGTCTGTTTAAAGTGATGTTTTCTTTAGCTAGAAGAATTTGCTCTATTCGGATTCCTTAGCTGAAAATTTAATTGCCCGAAAATATTAGCGAGCGAAATCCTCCTTTGAGAAAATACTAGCTGAAATGAACTTTCCACGAACGTTCTAGGGAACTATTTTCTTCGCGAAAATACTACCTGACGTTTTGGACTGCCAAAAACAGCAAATACGAGCTTTCCGAAGAGTCTCAGGGCCTGTGATTTTCGGATTGTGAATATTTTAGGCCAAGTTTCAGTTACGAAAATCCGAGTGCACTCTTTAATCCACACCGAAAACCGAAGGTGAACTACCCTCCACCGAACAGATTTCTACCGAAACTTGTCGTTGGGTGCCCCTGGCTTGTTACTATAGCGATAACTAACCGTATACATATCGCACCACATTTACACTCGTTTCGAGCGTTATTCGAGGAATAATAACTAGTGATATTACACGACGTTTCGAAGTCACCTTGACTACATTGTCAAGTGATAAATGTAACGGTCGTTTCAGGTTTAAATTAAGTGATTGTTTATAACGTCAGCCAACGAATTAGTGCGCGCGCGATGAAATGCTCTAAACAAATACTTTCGCGCGAATTGAGTCTGATTGTGTGTTCAACTTCGGTTTCTTCTCACGGATGAAAAACATTTCGCGGATTAGACAGTCAAGCTTTCCCTGACATTTCTTCAAAACTTCTTCAAAAACTCGGGGTTTGAAATTCCGTGGCAACCTTTCACATGTGCACCGACGGCTGAGGCTCTTTGTTCTTCAATTCGCTGATGGAGATGACGAGTAGTGTAGCCGATATAATCTGTATCGCACAGATCACATTTAAATTGATATACAACACATTGTCGGCTAACGACCGGTGGTTTCCTCTCCTGAATTTTAAGTTGCTGGCCAATTTATGGACTCGTGAACACCATTTGTATTGGTTTGCCGAAGTTGTTGCCAAGATCTTTAAGCTGTTTCCGAACGAAGTCCGCAGACCTCTGATCTTTGAAAGGTAGTATGACTCGAACGATGTTTCCCTCTAACATGGCGTTTCACACATAATCAGACTCAATTCTCGCGAAAGTATTTGTTTAGAACATTTCATCGCGCGCGCACTAATTCGTTGGCTGACGTTATAAACAACCACTTAATTTAAACCTGAAACGACCGTTACATTTATCACTTGAAAATGAAGTCAAAATGACTTCGAAACGTCGTGTAATATCGCTCATTTTTGTGATCAAATGTATTTCAAAAAGTTTTCTCCTTCGTATACTAACTAGTGTTTGATAATAAGTACTGAGAAAAGTGGGAGAAAAATATTGAATTGTGAAACATTCAGAATAAAATAAAGTGAACTCACCAGTTACTGCCCTTTGTTTTGCTTTATTTTTTATTTTGTTTTCCTTTTATCCTTTTTCCGTTAGCGGCAATGTAATGTAAAAATCGATTTTGCGGGATGGCTTGACCACCTCTTTTTGTCTGCGAGCCCGATGTATTTTTAGTCTGGAAAAGGCGCTCGAAACACCGAGACGACCTTGTACTAAGATTCAACACTGCGATTTCCGTCAAATTTGGCTAACATTTTGCCAGGTGATTGTTTTTTAAAAGCAGCTTTCGCCACCCCATATGTTGGGTTGTTTTCCTTCTCTGAAGCATGTATTTAACGTGATTTGGCAGAATCTGATTAACTCCAAGGAGCTCAAATGAATGAATGAATGAATGATAACTTTATTTAAGGACGGTGCCTCCTATTGCTAGTGCGCATACGTTCCGCGCACCACGCAACCGTCTTGTCTCGCGCGATTACTTGTGCGATTTTCTCAGAAGATTGAATGGCTGTAAGCTCTTGATTTATCGCATAGCCTTACAGGATTGTCCTCTAATTCCTGAAGAATCAAGAAAACGTTTTGTCCCAGCATAAGTCGCCATAACGGATATCCCAGCATGCCCAAGGAAAAGACATGCAAATATTTAACTTACTAGGAAGGGTGTAGAGCAAACATTGTCTCAAGCCCCCAAAACAGCGCCTTAAAAGTAGAAAATAACCAATATAGCTCTAAAAAACGCGTGGTGACCCCCACTTTTTACTTCACAAAACGAAAGTGGTAAGCCTACTCAACACATGGTGAGTTTTTCAGAGTTCACAAAATATAGTTAGCCTGTTATTTTGCTCAACTAGAAGAGAGCAGTCAACAACAACAACAACAACAACAATCTTTATTTGTACTCTTTTTCTTGCAAAAAGAAAAGAATAATAATAATAATTTACAATAAAAAAATTAAAGGTAAAAGTTTAGAGTACTGGCTGCCTGGAATAACCATAAGGGCTAGCGGAGCCAGGCAGCCAGTTGACATCAGCAATAAATAGAAATATAGACCAAAAATGTCTCCAGTGCAATGATTTTGTAATTTATTACACCCATTTTTAAATCACTGGTGATCCTTGCAATCTGATTGGCTCTCAACAGTGCAATTTATTCCCAAATTGCACCATTTTTTTACTCTAAATCACATCCTTTCTGTAACTCATCAAAATGAAAGTGAAATAATACTAACCTATCAAATTTCATGGACAAACAAATATTAATATTGAAAAAAAAAACTGTGTGATCTCAAAATGGGTGTAATAAAGTGGTAATTGAACTTCGTGTCATGCAATTTTGGTCTGAAATCATACTTGTGACTTCAAATCAAACTCGCGCTGCGCGCTCGTTCGATTTTGAAATCACGCGTATGATTTCAAACCAAATTGCACTCCACTCAGTTCAATTACCATTATATATACCACATAAAAGTAGTTTTTATATCACCAGTTGTTATGTGTTTCAAAGCTTGTGGTTTGTTGTTGCTTTGGTGTATGTAAACGGGAATTCTAAGAATATGTTCAGAGAAATATTTCTTCTTTTCTTTTTTTCGAAAAAAAATACTAAGTCTCTATTTTTTCAAGCTTTGGACTTAATTATCTCTGAAAAATGCGTAGTTACCCTCCATTTCTTTTCAATTTTCAACGGCTCTTACGAACATCTACTTTTTTGTATAGTGATAATCCTTAAAATATATCTTCGTATTAGAAGACCCCGTCCTTAAACACGGTTAAAATATCAGTTTCACATAGAAAATATATATAAATATCTTCTACAACTGGTTTACATATATATTTGCCGTGTGCATGCAAATACTGTTCCGAAAACAATCTGTGAATTTTTCTCTTGAAGCGACCCAAGGAATTTGCTGTACGCAGTTCCTCAGGAAGATTGTTCCATAAAAGAGCGCCACTGTAACTATAGCTACGCTTCAGGTAGTCAGTTCTCTGCTTTGGAAGGGATAGTAGAGTGATTAAGCAATAACAACGTGGACTTCTTGACAACGGCGCGCGCAGATCTAAAAACTGACTTGACCAATGGCAGAGCAGCAAAATGAGCACCGGAAGTCCTGTTCAGTCTTTTCCGCGCGCTCTCGCGTTCTCAAATGACGTTCCCGTTCTGTTGCTAAATTAGACTAGTTTACCCTTGGCGTCGCGAAGATCATAATTCGAAATTCTCGGCTAAAAACATGGAACAAGGACGAGCAAGGCAGAGTTCTGGACAGATTTAATGTGGTCATTAGTTGAGTTCTGAAAATTAAGGTTCTAAAACTTAAAGTGGCTGCCGATTTGAAGAACTTGTCCTTTGATAAATCAATGATAAACGATAGCTGCACGATAGCAATATTTATCAGTTCTTGGTATCGAGCAAGTACCAGCTCATTGATAAACATGTTATGGTCATTTTCTTGACAAATTATCAGAGACACTGTTGACTTTAACTTTTCAAGATTATAATTCCAAAATAGGCTGGGTTACCCAATGTTTTTGCTTTTGATGAAGTTTTAATTAATCTTTTTGTCAACTTCCATTTTTGGTATCCGTAGACGGCAATATATAATTAGCTATACTGTTCCACTAATGTGGGAACATAGTTTAGCTATTTGAAGTGTTACTAAACGAACCTGACGGTATTGACGGGTTCTTGGTCCCTCAACTCCACCCCCACCCCCTCCTCACCCCCCTCCCCCTCCCCCATCCCCACTCCACTTCGTCCTCCAACAGCAAAAATAAAATGAACCACAATCTTAGCCATAGATATAGTACTTTATTTACAACCAGCTAATGTGTTTGTACCATCTATGGAGATACACCACTATTATTAAGCATAGAGCGGTTTTCAATTGAGTGTCGAAAGTAATTATGGTTTTGCTTTGGTTTTGCATTGCTCCGCTTCGTGATTGGACAGGAAAACTCGCGCCACTTTCTCAACCAATGAGAAGCAAAACCAAAACCAATTGTAATTTGCACGCGCGTATTTCCCGCGCTTTACGCCGGCTACATGTAATTGCTTCGTATTCTGATTGGCTCATTGGATTACTTTCTTTTGTTGTGCTTTTTTGTTTTTTTGTTTTTACGACACTCAATTGAAAAGCGCTCTAAATACTCCTTCAGTATTCTCCCTACGTTGCCTTTAACAAGTACCTAAAAATACACTCAAATCCCCCTCCCCCCAACTCATTGTTGCTTGCGCCTCTGAAACATTTTCTTAGCAGTGGCGGCTTTCCAAATTCAAAATTGTCTAGCTTTAGCAACGACGACGGCAACGTCAACGAGAACACCACATTTTTTTCATTCATTTTCCTCACTTTAACGCCGTTCTTATTAATATAGTCCCTTAACAGTTCGCCAGCGGCATTTTCCAAGTTAAATTAAACAGATTGAAATAATCACGAAAGAGTTGCAAAAACGAGAAGTTAGATTTTGAAACGATGTTTTCGTTGCCGTCGCCGTCGTCGTTGCTAAAGCTACCTATTGAATAGGGGAGGGGGACGGGAAGTTACGTTTTATTGTATGAATATAATATTTATTGAGTGAGTGATTGTGGGATTTTCTAAAAGCCACTTCGAACTCGGAAACTGAACATTTTCTACCCCCAAAACTATATTTTCAGCTAACAAAACTGAACAGAGCATCCACTGTTTTAGCTTGCTCAAGGACTGAATGTTCCTCCAAGAGATCCTTATCCATGTTCTGTGGGATTCAGGAAACACGCTAATTTCTTTCCAACACACCGCCAAGTTCAATCGCTGGTTGGACACATCTCGTCTCTGCAGTGTTTCCACAAATAAGTTCCTTTACGGCTTTCCTAAACTCTTGCATTCTTATCGCGTATATCAGTGGATTGACTAAAGAATTAGCGTAAAACAATACTTGAAATGCCTCGACGATTTCGGAGTGGGAATCTTTTAGGCTTTGTATACACAGTGTAATACTTAAGGGGATAATGCTCAGTAAAGAAACAGCACAAACTATAAATAACGTTCCTGAAATTTTCCTGTGTGAGGCAACTGCGCCAAAAGGTGCTGGAGCAGGGTTACGTTTCACATTTTCAGTAATGATAATACTAGAGACAGTGATTATAAGAAGGTTTAAAATAGTGTAGCATACACTTCCAACGTCTTGAGAATCTAAAAACACATCAAGAGCAACTATCATGCAAGCTAGAATCAATGCAAGTAACCAGCTGCCAACAACAATTTTGAAGTACACCCACTTACTTATCAAACAGTGCCTAAATGGATATAAAGTCGCGTGCAGCCGCTCCAAGGAGATGAAGGAAAGATTAGTTACGGAAGCTATGGGAAATAGGCCATCCAAGATACCAATGAAAAAGCCAAGCCAGTTGAAGGAATCTCCAAGACTGATGAACGTGCTAAGAGGTCCCGACAGTGCTCCTACCAGCAAATCAGCTACAGTCAGATTTATTATCAGGTATGTAGTGCGCTTGCGTACTTGGCGCTTTTTTGTAAAGGCGACGAGTGTGAAGGCGTTGATTGTAAATATCACAATAAATTCAACTAGGTAAACTGTAAACATGACACTGCCCGGCTTCTAAGTATTTTCTTTCTTTTCCGCCATGTTCCATAGATTTACGATCTTTCTACCAAAGTTATCTCCTCATGGTGACCACAATTCGTAGGGTGAAAGAAACAAAAAAGAACAGAAAAACAACGACAAAAAACAAACAAACAGAAAAGATCAGTGTTAAATTTAGGATTTGCTGACCTAGTGTAACTCTTTATTGGTATTGGTAGTAGACGTATTTTTATTAAGAGTAACTGTACATACTATAAATACATTTTTATTAAGTTATGTTTTATATTGAACTTAATTATCTTACTTCTGTACTTGGATTGAGATTACCGTGTACCTTCAAGGGTGTCTCTAATATAAGGGCTGTAGCGGCTCTCGATTACAGCCCAGATACCATAAACCCATATCAAATTAAAGCTTATTGAACTAGCTATTCAAATATTTCAGAAAATGAATTACTGAATGCTCCGTCGAGTCTAAACTCGAAGGTCTAAATCATCCTTTGAAAGCTAAAACTACACGTGATTTTTATATTTGGGGAATTTGATATTTTTCTGAAAGTCTAGAACCCAGAAGCTAAAAAAATGTTTCGGAGTTTTCCTTTATTCGACTGCATTCAAAAGTTACAGACCATTTTGAAATTCGTTAGAAAAAGACACCGACCGACTGGTTTCACAGAAATGGCTCTTAGGAGAAAACGGTTTTGAATTAGCTAATTTCCCAACAAGTTTTTGTTAAAGATAAGTTAATCTAACGGCTGTCCAAATTGGAACAAAATCGAACAAATGGCTCTTGAGGTGTAACTCTCGAAAGTGTTTCCTTCAAAACAAAAATAAACTTTGCGAAAACAGCGCTTGAAACAAATCTTCACTTCACAAACAAACAACGCCCACAAACGCCTCTTTCGACGATCGGCCAATCAATGTAGGCTAACTTTTCTTCCGCTCACCTACTGTGGAAATATTCCGCGTAATTTTTTCTCCACGCAAACACTCGTGCTTATCATTATATCGCATATTCTCCGTCTTGAACTAAGTTTACTTGACCCATTGTCATTGCCGAAGAACTAAAGGCGCACAACCTTCATGAAGCAAAGCAACTTTTTCGCATCCAGTATTTCCCGCGCAATTCGCTCCGCTTGTTTGCATTCGTATTAATATACTGTCAACGTTTACATCCGGTGCAAATAGGTCTTTTCCCACTTTCTCAGCGACTATGGACTCGTTTAAATAATGTTTCTTTTTGTTTGAAAGATCACAGTAAGAAGTTCATTTCTTTGTAGAAAATTAAAAAACGAAAATTCTATACTCTGAAAGTACACGGTTACGTTAATTCGTTACCAGTTTTTATAGCTAATTTTCTAGGAAAACTGGTTACAGGGGCAACTTCCTGATTTCCTTTTTAAGGTCGATGTGTCTTATGTAATTTTATTTAGGCACATTGAATAAATGTTATGTTATGTTATGTTATGTTATTTTATGTTAGGTTAGGTTAGGTTAGGTGAGGTTAGCTTAGGTTGGGTTATGTTAGGTAGGTTAGGTTAGGTTATGTTATGTTGTGTTGATATGTTCTTATGTTTAATTGAAAATGTTAGGAACGATAAAAAAAACTTGCTATATGTCAAATTTCGTTTCAGTGCTTTCCTCTGGCCTGTGATATCAGGAAAAAAACAACTTTATCTAATAAACTCCTCTAGCCCAGGCCTTTAACTTACCTACTTGAGTAAAATATGTACTTGATGCTTTCCAGTGTCATGATGCAATGTTTAGACTATTGTTAGTGCCGCCCAAGAACCGGACCACCACCCTTAAAGTGTATATGATACGATTTTCGTTTGCGTTTTGTGATGCACAAAAGTGTTTAATAAACAGGCGCTGCTTCAAAAGTCAGAACATTTTTCGTGTGTTTTGTGTTTCGCTTCCTAAATTGCCTCTTTTTCGATTATCCCGCAGACTGGGTGCGAGAGCGTCAGCCTACTTGATTCCTGTGCTAAACTGGAGCTATTTGAGTCAAAACTCTCGCATTCCTCACTTTAATGCGTAGTGTCGTTCCCCTTTGTTCACAAGTTTACTTGTTGTTAACCGTGATTTATAATGAATCGAGCAGACTGACGTCAAACACGTGAAACAGAAATTGAGACCTTTTGGCCGCGCGCTTTGCGAAGATTCTTTTGAAGGGAAAATAGCCCATTTTAAGCGAAAAAATTCTCCTTTCAAAAACTTTAAACATTAAATAAGCTCAAAATCGTTTTTCATACATACCAAAGGAAAAGTAGAAAAAAAAAATGCCATTTACACCTTAAGGAATCTCGGACAAAGAGTTTCGAAAATGTCGTTTGACGCAACCCCCTTCTTGGTGGAGCTCTATAGCGGCCTGAAGGGCCGCCAAGCGGTGCACCATGGGTAGGAAAATATGGTAACCCATCTGCTGGAGAAAATTAGGTTTTGGTCACCGTACGTACGATCTCCGTACGTACGTCCGCCGATTCATGTATCTGCTGAGATATGTCCTATTAATTGCTCCGCTAATAATAATGATAATAACGATAACGATAACGATAACGATAATGATGATGATGATAATAATAATAATAATAATAATAATAATAATAATAATAATAATAATAATAATAATAGAGCGGTTTTCAATTGAGTGTCGAAAGTAATTATGGTTTTGCCTTGGTTTTGCATTGCTTCGCTCTGGGATTGGCCAGAAAAACTCGCGCCGCTTTCTCAACCAATGAGAAGCAAAACCAAACCACGCGTATTTTCCCGCGCTCGCGTATTTTGGCTCGTTGCACTGCTTATTTCTGTTGTGATTCGTCAGAGTAATTGCTTTGTTTTTGGTTTTGGTTTTACGACACTTAAATGAAAAGCGCTCTAACAATAATAGTAATGATCAAATGAAGAATGATCCTCGCAGTTGTGAACGCAATTTATGCAATTGCGAAAAGAAGCCTGAAAAAAAATTCAGGACTTCAACGGGGTTTGAACCCGTGACCTCGCGATTACCGGTGCGATGCTCTAACCAACTAAGCTATGAAGCCACTGACGTTGGGAGCAGGTCAATTGTGGGTTCATATATGTTCCTGTGAAAGAAATGAGTGTGAATGATATATGAAATAAATCATATATGAACTGCGGAAATGAAATCAAATGAAGAATTATCCTCGCAGTTGTAAACGCAATTTATGAAATTGCGAAAAGAAGCCTGAAAAAAATTCAGGACTTCAACGGAGTTTGAACCCGTGACCTCGCGATTACCGGTGCGATGCACTAACCAACTAAGCTATGAAGCCACTGACGTTGGGAGCAGGTCAATTGTGGGTTCATATTTTACCGTGAAAGTAATAATAATTAATAATCCAACACGGCGGCATATGTCGGCTAAAGAGCTAGTTTACAGCGCACATCTTGGAGTTTGAACATCCATGTTACGGTCAATTGACACCTGTCAAAACAATGTATCCGCTGACCAATATCACTTGACCATTTCCCGGGCTCAAGTTTAAAGCTCATCTAGGTAAACTGCGTTTTTGAAGTTGACCGCTGACCAGGTACTGGTTTTTTTATTGGATCGCAGGCTCAATCCAGGTTAACTTAATCAAAAGGAGACACCCAAAATGAAACGAAGCTTAATTTTCCGCGCGCTTTTTGCGGCTCGTAATTTCATATTCAGTTGGTTTCTTCATTTTGACCAAAACAACTTCATCTTCTTCGAAGTTTGTCTTTTAATTCGCGTAAAAGGCATCAGAATCAAAAACTAGTTAACACACATTCCGGAAGGGCAATTTTCAAGTGATAAAAAGGAAGAGGAATAGATTTGTCTCAGGAAACGTTTAAAACTTGGATCTATTTGCATGTAGCCCGGATTCTGTGGTTAAAACAAAATGCTTCAACGCTTCAAGGGCTTTCAATTTACCGCGGCATCTCGCAGCTCACCAAGAAAGATCACTTAACAGTTTACCGCATTAATGGGAGGAACGTGTAGCTCAAAGTTAGTGGAAGAAGTTCTTTCTTTGGACAAATCGCTGGCTATTTTCCCAGATGCATGTTTTTGCTAAAATGGATTCGTATTTTAAAGTGGCACCAACCTCTACAACACAGGTGATTGAGTTAAATAACTTAAAGCTCAACATTTGGTTTGATCGTTGTTACCTTTGTTCAGAAATGAAATTTGTATTTTTATCTCGACTGGATATAAATAACAATCATCTCTACTCGTTTTGTACGCAAAGAAGTAGTTGAATTGTTATTTGTTTTGTTTTTATTTTGCTTGCAAGCGAACGAGTGTTTTTCTACGCTTAGCTGACTGTTTTTGGTGTTTTTCGACGTCGGTACGTCAACAACGTTAAAAAACATTTGCCCTTATCTTATTAACACGTAATCGCAATGATTTCTCGTAAAATTAAGCATTAAGCTCAGGCTAAACCATCAAATCGTGTTGGAAGAGCATGTTTGACCGTTTAGCCGCCTCTCTCAACTTTGCATTGAAATGGCTTTCATTTGCCAACTTCAGAGATAACACGCAAAAATCGTCACTTTGTACAAGTTTGCTTTGTCTTCGTTTGGCCAAACATTGTTTGTTTCCCTGTTAGCAGAGGTTTCTCGCCGGCAGAGACCTCTGCTAGCAGGGAAATTGATTGTCTGCTAGTCACCTAACGTTATGCTTGACAAACACAATGTTCAGGAAAATGTTTGATTGTTTAGCCGGGGATCTAGTATTACTTGTGTTTTGCGCGAAGAGGACAATTTCAGCAACTTCTGAAAACACGAGTGATATTAATCCTTAATTTTTCTCGGCCCGATGCGATTACTTAGCCAAACTATCGGTTTGTTTTCCATTTTCTCTTTTCTCCGACTTTTAAGCTTATGTCAAAATTGCTTAGCAATTTTTATTAACTTACGCATGATTTGTTTTCTTGTAATGTTTTGTTATTTTGTGGTTTTTGATTTGCGGTCAATTCCTATGAACTGCTCTAAACGCGTCGCGTAGAATTCCCTATCCAGTGCGGTCAAAAAAAAAAAAAAAAAATTCCCGTCGGCGTGGGGGTCAGTTTTTTGCCGTTTTTCACCGTGACATTAGTAAATAAAGAATACACGAGGCAAAGGACAATACATGGAGTCTTACATGAGATGATGACTTTGAAAAACAAAAAAGATGGCGGCTCGACCGGTGAAAAATTGATATCCTTTGTTTTCTTCGCGCGGACCTCCCCTGACGGGCTCAGGCTAAATGCAAAGGAAAACAAAAAAAACAGTTTTTATCATATTCCTTGGATTGAAAGGCTGTGATGGCTTTGAAGGTATATGATGGGCATCAGCATTTCCACTGGTACCCTTCGGATTCTCAGCTAACTTTGGCCTTAATCCTTCGATGAAAGTCCTCGAACGTGCTTCTCCGTACTGAAATGGCGAGATTGAACTTGATTTTTAGCGGAAAAAAACAGAGCGATCCGATAACCTGGTGTTTATCTAAGGTAAGACCTTGAATATAATGATTGTCGTCAAGTCAATTCCGGTGGTACCCATTTAGAAATCGTTACGAACCAAACGCAAAAACAGGCAAATATCCACTCAAAGTCATTAAAATCTTACAATTCGGCCATATTTTAAAGATCACCACATGGCTCAAATGCGCCTTTAGCCTATTAAAGTCCCGGATGTGACCGGGAATTCTGCGCGACGATCAGGTTCGTAATCCATGGACCGTTAGGTCAAAGATATCTTTTGCTACTTGTCTAATTTCTCCACCCGTTGGCGAAGTTGTTCTTTTTTCTTTTCGAAGAAACTTTCGCATCCTACTTTGTTTCCTTGCAATGTTTCGTTGTTTCATCGTTTTCGAACTGCGGTCAATTCCTGTTGACTGCTATCAGCTAGCTTGGTACTTCTCTTTCTTTTCCACGGACTTACTATAAGCTTACTTGTCTGCTCTCTTCACCCTCTCCAAGAATCTTCGAACAAACATACGCGACGTGTATTGTTTTTTGTAATGTTTTAATGTTTTGAGGTTTTTGAGCCGCAGTCAATTCCTGTTGACTGTTCTCACAAAATATTGGCACAAAAAAAGCCATGCGAGGTTGCTCAATACCAGTAAATGAAATAGAATAACTGCTGATGAAGCTCCGCTTTTAGGCTTGGTTTAATGTATATATTACAGTTCCTAATCTCTTTTTCTTTGAGTTTTTTTAACTACGTACGGACCTTTTAGCCACCGAAACAAGTGCAGATCTCGTCCCTATGCGTAAATAATCGAGTCTTCTAGGAAACAAGCCAGCTGATGTAGACGTTGATGGGTTCGGTTCTCATCGGAGACGTTTTTCGAGACTGTTCCATTCTCTGGATTTTTCTTGCCACCTGTCATATCATTAAGGTCGGAACACACGAGGGGACTAGTCCCTGCAACTAGTCCCCTGAATAGTTTACACGAAGGGACTGGTCGCAGGGACTAGTCCCACGAACAGTTCACACGCAGGGACCAGCATAATTTGAGGGGACAAGTCCCTGCGACTTGTCCCACGAATTCAAACATGGTTTGAATTCGTGGGACAAGTCGCAGGGACCAAATTTTGGTCCTTGCGACTAGATTTTCTAATTGAATGGGTAGTTCACACGAAGGGACTTGGTCCCCGGGACTAGTCGCGGGGACTAGTCGCAGGGACTAGTCCCTCCGTGTGTGCCGACCTTTATGGGCACAATCGTCACCTGTTTATTCTATATTTTTGTTCCAACTCGTCGCCCTTTTTCACCGCATCAAATGAGATCGGTCTTCTTAAAAATACATAGCTATCTATACCGTCAAAAGTTTTACCAGATTCAGATTAATATAATAAACAGAGAAACGCAAATGACGGATATATTCGTTTCAATATATCTGCCTTGACAACGGCTAGAGTTACTGTGTTGTCTCACAGGGAAATGTAAAAATATATACAAACAACGAAAAGTAATTAAAATTTAGAAAAAGGACCTTGAGGCTATACCTTCCAATATGAACAACGTTTTCACATTTGGATCTTTCACTCTTGTATGATATTTCCTTGTTTCCAAAATCCCACCAACTTGTGTCGATAACATCCGTTGTAAGATACCGCAACTGCATAAGATTTGCTATTTTGCATAATTTTTGCGGCTCGTAATTTCATATTCAGTTGCTTTCTTCATTTTGACCAAAACAACTTCATCTTCTTCGAAGTTTGTCTTTTAATTCGCGTAAAAGGCATCAGAATCAAAAACTTGTTAACATATATTCCGGAAGGGCAATTTTCAAGTGATAAAAAGGAAGAGGAATAGATTTGTCTCAGGAAACGTTTAAAACTTGGATCTATTTGCATGTAAACCTTCGATGTTTGTCTTCAAGCGACACTTTAGCAACACTGCTGACAAGAGTACCTCGCAATTGATAATGCAAATTTGGACAATCTTACACAGGTAAAAATTTTTCCCTAAGCATACATATACCCGTAAAATTTCAGAACTTTGTAGAAACATCCCTATTTTCACTATATTGCAACACAAGACTCTAACATTTGGCCATTTTAATTACTGACCTTGACGCGCTTTTCCAGCCGTTGATGAAGTGTCCTGACTTTAAGTGAGGGATCTATTGTCGTCTTATTCTGTTATCTTGATTATTATTATTATTTAGAATTTAGCACAGGGATTTTTCCTGGGAAGGTATATCCAGTCAAGTCTCATTCCGAGACCTCAGACTTCCCGCACCTAACTGAGGATATAAGCCGATCCGAGGAGTACCGACTTATTATTATTATTATTATTATTATTATTATTATCGTTATTAGACTGCGTTATTATTATTTTTTTTTTGCGGCTGACGCTAATTCGAGGTAGGTTGAATTATCATTCTCAGGGTGCCGGATTGACAGTTGGCGAAGAAGGCGTCATAATTTTCAATTCAGAAATAGCTAGAAGGCAATACGAACTAAAGAAAGAAAGAGGCCAACGAATGCCGATTGGAAAATGATTGAAATGAGAGGTGCCCATCAAATAATAATCATAATAATAATAATAATAATAATAATAATAATAATAATAATAATAATAATAATAATTGAAAAACAACACATAAAGCGGTTATAAACATGGTGAAGCAATGCATTTTATGAAATCTGACTTATAATAATATAAATTTGATAGGTGTTATCAATACCTAGGCTGTAGGCGTAGTACGCTACAGTGCAGGGATTGTGGATTGGACAATGGAAGAGGTGGCCAGCATGGATAGAAGAACTAGGAAGATCTTGGCAATGAATGGCTGTTTGCACACCAAGAGTAATGTTGCTAGGCTGTACCTGCCGAGGAAGCAAGGGGAGACAGGATTGATTGGCATTGAGGAGTGTTTTAGGAGGGAGAGCAAAAACTATTGTCATTGGCGCTCTTGATACTTTTTCTAATAACCTACAGAAGTATCTGGAAGACCTGCACATTGCTTTAAGCATCCAAACATTACAGAAGTCAGTACGGTTGGAGTCCACGGGAATTCTCGGAAGAGCCCTGTCAGAACGCTAAGGTAATGTGTCGCTACCTGCTGATAGGGGATACTCCAGTGGCAACCACTGTCATATAGTGTAATAATAATACTACTACTAATAATAATTAATAATAATATTAATAATGATAATAATATTTATAATAATAATAATAAATAACAAAAATAATAAATTAAGATTTATACTTCGCAGATTCTATAAAAATATTCAACTGCGCCTTACAATAATATATAAAAACACATCAGTATTACTACGATTTTCAGTTGAGTAAGGCACGAGAGAAGTTTGGTCATTAAGTTTTGACGTTTACGTTACCATGTTGTCAAGGGCAACTTGTTCCGTTTCCATTGGAGACTGCATGAATTGATCACGTTACGTCATACAGAAAAGCGCGCCAAACAGTTCGCAAATATGGAAAGACTTAGTGGCAAAGGCAGAACCTATGTGAAAAGTCGGACTCTTTCTTACGATCTTCGAACATCAATAGTTGATGGAATATCAGGAATGGAGGAGATATTAACACGGGGTATTACCCAGGTCGGTTTTCTGATGTAGCAAACCATTTTAGAGTTAGTAGAAGTTGTGTTAAAAATTTGTGGCGGCGTCTATACAAAGACCGTACCATTGAACCCAAGCAACATGGAGGAGGAAACCCCATTAGATTAACAGACAGTGATTTACAACTGATTGAAACGTGGAAAAAGGCAAGGCCTACTTCATCTTAGAGGGAGATCTATGATGGGTTGAACGAATTCGGAGACATTCCGAATGGAACTTCCATTCCCGCGATTTCGCGTGCTTTGAATCGCAGCATGTTGTCCGGGTTGATATACTGGAGGGAAAAAATAAGCAAATTCGCCCACGAAAGATTTTCAGTGGAAAACATGGCGTATACACAAATGTATATTGACTATCTTCATGCGCAGAATCCACACAAGCTGAAGTTCTTTGATGAATGTGGACTAAAACTGCCGTTTCACGGAAAGCGGTTGTATGGACACGCTCCTGTTGGCGAAAGGTGCGTAGAGTTCATGCGTTACCATGATTCTCCTAACATAACAGTAAATCTTCTTGCCGGGCTAAATGGCGTGGAATATATGAACATTGTACAGGGTGCATCTGATACCATCAAATCTCTTCAGTTCTTTGGTGAAGCAGGGAATTCAGCCAAAATTGAGACAGGAAGACCCGCCCTTGATCTGGGAGACATTGTTGTTATGGACAACTGCCCCACTCATCATTTCGCGGGTGGTGAAGCGCTAGAGGAATGGTTAGGTGATCGTAACATTGAACTCGTTTATACGCCTACTTACTCTCCAGATTTCAATCCAGTTGAATTCGTTTTTAACAAAATGAGATCTGTTATGCGTTATGAGCTTTGGGAACTCACAAACGAAAACATTGAACTTGCGGCAGTAAAAGCAGCCGTGGATTACATCACTTCAGACAACATGCAAGATTTTTTCAGATATACATCGTACTTGAATGTTTAGTGATTCCTTCATTATCTTTATAGCATTTACTTTCTGCTGCTAGCAGATGTGTTCTTGAACATGAATTGTGACGTGCCTGGGATTGGCTGCAACTAACATTGCTGACTGCGTTGTAACTCAAAAAGATTTCAATTCAGGCGCGGACAATCAGTCAGTATGAAAAACAGCTCAAACCTCGTTTATTTAATCTACTTTTCACGAACGTTGTAAAAGTAACAGTTATTTGCAGTTTCTCTTTGGAGACGATATACGAGAAAAACACAACTAGGAAGTTAAAATAACAATAAAAAAACAGTTTGTTTGTTGCAAAAATGCGGTGGTGGAATCGTCCACGTGGTGGGCCCATAATTATTGGCGCCATCATGTCTACCAACAACAACAAAAATGACTCTTTTTTTTTTACTGATTACGAAAAGTAAAACTTACTACACTCGATCAGTAGAGAATTTTGAGGACTAGACAAATAAGTAAGTCAAATAGAAGAGTGAAATTAATTCTCATGCATTCACTTACAAGAAAAGTTTCTGGGATCATTTTGTGAAAGAAGTCAACACTCTTGCAAACATGAACCCAACCAAGCGAAGAAAACTACAATCTCTGTTTAACGACACTAATAATGAACTTTAAACAGAGCAGTAACATGCAGAAACGCACCTAGATTTTGGCTTAATTCATCTTAGCATGCAGACTCATACAGTCTTTGACAGACTTTTAAGCTGAACAAGGACATTCGCTGCCTCCAGCTGTTCTTCGTTTTCAAACGATGGAGATACACAACCCTTGTTTGGTACAAACATGCACATATCATCAGACTGGTTTACATGCACGGCACTTGAAGGTAGGGGCTGACAGTTCACTAGCTCATCCTCGCGGTTCCATTCGCCCTGTAAACGTACTGCTAGCCTGAAGTTTTCAAGCTCCGTTTGAGGTACTAATGATGGAGATAAAACCGTACGTGTTGCTGTTGATGGGGCTGAAAAAGTACACGTTGCTATAGAAATTTTATGGCATACTCCTCCTCTAAAATTTGTTTCTTCGGGTTGACACCTTTTAATCTGCACAGTGGAGTTGCTGTTTTCATTTCGTGTTCGCGCACAGCTTCGTTCAGCAAGGCGGTGATACCATGCTTGGGAGGAAGTTTTCCATTGCATTTTTTCTGCAGCAAAGCGACGTGTTTGTTAAGAAGCGCCCAGTTCTTTATCCCATTTGATACGTATGTAGCTGGATCGGATGCAACAATTTCATTTTCGATTTTCCTAGCGAAAGAATCTTCTACAGATTTGTATGCTTGAAATTTGTTTTGATAATCAGTTTGAAGATTTGCGAGTTGGTTCTCGCACTTTATCACCTTTTGGGAAAGATGTCGTCGAGTTGATTTTTCTGCAGGATGTTTATCCACTAAGCCACAAAGCATGAGTGATGTACAATCATCACCATCATAATTTCGTCTAGTATGCTCTAACTTCAGGTGGCATTTTCCACATACTGACAGGGTTCCGGAATTGTGAAGAACCGCTCGAGATAGTTCCCGCTCAAATTTTTCTTTCAGCGCTTTTGCGTTTTCTAAATCCGTTGTAGCAGCGTCAAGGATTTTTTGCAAGCATGCGATCTACTGGACTGCTCTTTAACCTTAAAGTAGATTGTTTGTTTTGTGGTACTATTTCACAAGCAGCCGTCCCCGTGGGCATCATTAGTGGTGGCTGGCATGCAGCAACTGTGCTACAAGACGAAATGCTGCTTGAAGGCACTGCCGCTTGGATGGGCGAACCTAAGACTCCTGCGCGAAGTTTGACTCTTTTAAATTCTCGATTAGCAACCACTCTTGCACATTGCCATAACTCTGAGAAGCCCCTTTGGTCGTCGAAGCTCAAGTTAATCCAATTATCTTCATCAACCAAGTAACGAAGTCGCATGGTGTGCTCATTCAAAAATTCAAGGCTGGGACATCGACTTGTGATATCAAGGACAAGTGATCGAAATGAATACTGGCCACAGTTTATTCTAGAGGCTGAAACCATGAAACTAATCCATTTTTTACCATCTCCTGGAGTCCTAGTGTACTCTACTTTCACTTGATACTCTATAACACTTGCTATATGCGTTGAGTCAGAACGTCTGACAAGTTTTCGCGCGCTTTATCGCTGATGACGTCAATGTCCGAAAAATTCCCCTTGGAGACGGAGCAAGTTGCCCTTGACAACATGGTAACTTAACCGTCAAAACTTTATGACCAAACTTCCCTCGTGCCTTACTCAACTGAAAATCGTAGTATGTCCGTTCTCGTTCACTGTCACCTGATCCAGAATTACATATTGTTGGCAGTATTCGTGTGTTGTTGTTTCAACTGCTTATAATTCCCAACACTGTGTTTAAACCAACTGAGTCATTGTTAGCTTGTTTTTGAGCAAGGACTTATTAAGGGCCTCCACAAAGTTACGTGGCATTACCTAAAATAAAAAAAAATTAAAATCAATAAAAGCTTTATTTGAATGCAATTTCAGCATCATAAAGATTTAGATGACCAAACCTGCAAACTTACTTAATTTGCGCTAAGCTTTTAGTTTAGCCATCTTATTAGTATCAAAATTTTAATTCTAGGCTACTTAAATATTCGCTCTGTTATAATTTATTTACGCTTGATAATGAAGTCATGACGTCTTCAAAACGTCGAGTATTAAATTTTTCATTAACTTTCTTGTCTTTGCTTTAGCAAATCTCTTGTGATTAAAATAAATAAAAAAAATCCCCCAGCAAATTGGTGGATCCACCTGACAAAAGTTAATCAGCTTTTAATAAATCTCAAATTCAGCATGATAAGGGTTAAAGGTGATTTCCAGTCCGTACTGCGCAGTCTCAGCATCCCAATGTTTGTGAGTCTCACTCGTTGGAATTCGAATCGATGTTATTCGTTACGAACCACTCACCCTATAGTTGAGGCATTTTAAATTCTTTTCCCAACTGTTTCTTTGATTTTTACAGCTACGAAGTTGTTTTCTCTGGTGATATCGGAAAGAACGAAGCATCAACAATGGCGGTTGACATGAAACTTTGAATTTACTTCATGTAAGTGATTGCGAAACATTACATTTTGTGACGTCTTACACGAATCAAAACAAAAAACGTAAACAAACTCTTGAGACTGCGCAGTACGGACTGGAAATCATCTTTAAGGTTAAGTCCTATTTATATGAGTTGGGAGTCAGCGCGGCTCGTAATTTTATATTGAGCTGGTTTCTTCCTTTTGACCAAAACAACTTCATTTTACGTACTTTTGTTCAGGTAAAAGGCATTATAATCAGGTAAAAGGCATTATAATCAAGAACTAGTTAACACATACTCCGGAAGGGTAGTTTTCAAGTGATAAAAGGGAAGAGCAAAACATTTGTCTCGGAAAGCGTTTAAAACTTGGATCTATTTACATGACACTGGGAAATCTGGACCATTTACAGAGTTAATGAAATGTCTGTGAATCTTAAATTTACAGACTTTTTATGAGAGTTCAAATCTGACCTACTTTTACATATGGCATACAAAATATCTGTAAAATCATTTTTATAGATATTTTATACACTTTTTGTGGTATTCCTTTTTATAACGTTTATGAAATGATTATGAAATTTAACTGCTGAAATAAGAAGGAAAACTGAAAAATTTACAGAGTTAACAAAATCTCTGAAGAATGTTTGTAAATTTGACATTTACAAAGATTTTCTATGGTTATTTTATCCACTAAAATCTCTGTAAATCGGTACAAGTATAGCATTTTAAAATCTCTGTAAATTGACACAAGCAGGACATAACCCCCATGATGCGGAGTTAAGTTAACTGAGTTACTACTGTTGGCGTTATTATAACTCCAAAAGGGTAGTGTGCGGCTTTTGTCTTGGATTTCAACAGCGCTTGTTTTTAAATGGGAAGCAGTGCGCGGCAAAGAAGGACGGCCTCAAAACTATTTCCTCGCCAAGTTTGTGCTTCCCGAGCGGCTGGGCTGATTTCCCTTTTGGGCGCCATAAGCATTGGCCGTTTGGCCGAGAGGCAAAGTGTTTAAAAATAAAAGGTAGTAAAGTGCGAAAGAGTCGTTTGAAAGACAAACCATACTCTCTGGGCTTAGCCCTTCACTGGAGGTATGTAGATGATTTGAAATTGCGTACTATTGTTCTTTATTATCTTCTGACCGAGAGGGAGCTCGAGGGAGTTGGGTTAGACTTGGGCATGCGCAAACGAGTTCATTCCCGGTAGGCAATTTGTAGTTTTGGCGCCCGTTTCAACTCAAACTTCGACTCGTGGAAGACAGTTTGGAAGGAATTTCTCCCACTTCGAATGGCTTTTTACCTCAAGATCATAGAATAATGGTATTTAATAGTTTTACAACGTATATGCGACCGGTTGGCAAGCTTCTTCCATGGTAATCGAGTGCTGTTGGTTCAAGTTTTTGGTCTCCATGTTCAGTGATGGTTGCCTTGGTCTGCTGTAGATTTCAAAGGTAAGCATATTGGCCATTTTAGACTGTAATATTTCCAACATATAGTACTGGCTGGGTGTACGTATCTCAAATAGCTTGCTACACGAAGAAGATACAAGTGACTAGTGGTATTTTCCACGGTATATATGTACCACTCGAAAGCATTGCATAACTACAGTAGTACGTGCAGCTGTATAAAATTATGCTATCTTGCTAATTCATTACCGTGTTTGTTCTTAATATAAGCAAGGGTTAAGCTTACTGCATGTGCAGGTAAGGAATCGTAGCTAAGATTGCGGCAGACTAGGTGCTCAACTGGCTTACACTTGATTAGATCCATTGATTTACCTGTAGTTGGTGGCAAAGTGAGCTTTTGGTGTGATCATAAATTAATGTACTTGTACTTAAACTCAATTATAAATTTTGCTTTCCAAGTGTCTAAATTATTTGACAAGACTCCACTAATTACGTATACACTTACAAAATAATGTAAGACCCAAATTCTGTTTCGGGAGCAGGGTTAGGACAACAGTAATACAATGATTGTATTTAATTATGTATATGGAACTGTGTGGACATCTTTTGAAATTAGCTTTCCAATTTAAAGGCCTATTTTTCTCCCTTGATCCAATGTTGGCATCTGTTTTTGTTTTGAAATTGTGCTGTTGTTAAAGGAAGGAAACATTTAGCTCTACACTAAAGCATACAGCTGTAGGAGCAAAACAAAGCAACACAGCAGTGTAGACCTCATCACAGAGATCTCATCAAGAAAGAAATTATCACTCAGTTTAGACAATTGTAGAATGCCCAATGGGGCATGAAAATTGCAGTTCATAAAGAGACACAATGACAAGTCAGATTGAATTGACACTGAAGAGTGGAGCCAAGCCACATAGTCCATTATGCAAACTGACCTTGAAGTAAAAACATCAAACATGAGGAAAACAGTTATCCAGACATATACACAATTTACTCATCATCAAATCGGTTTCCAAATTGTAGTAAGTTGGCCCTCAAAGAATTGGTAGAAACTTCAAGGTAAAAAGCACCCAACATAAAACCTCATTTTCTTGTTACAGTACATGTCGTGTAAGTACTTTAAATTTGATAAAAAACAATGCTGTATGAATTGGCCATTATCATGTTGCCACACTTGACTCTTCTGACTTAAAATGGGCCAAAATTTACAAATAGATATACAAAACTTTCCCAAAGAGAAAAACAGAGCAGCCATTAATTGTGGGATAAAACAAGGGCTTCAAAGGTTTAAGGAATTTCATGTCACACGAAATTCATGAATTATTGGTCATAGCGTGTACAGCCCTGTAATGCATCAAGGCTGAAGATGGGTCTTTTAGTTTGAGTGTTCACATCTTCATTGAAGTGCCTACTGTTGTGGTAATGCAACTATTAATTCTGTTAACCCTAACTCGACAAAAAAAATCGTGTGGTACAAAATTAATTCTGGCCACAGCTGCCGTCCAATAAAGTCTGCTTGATTTCATATCAGTGACCTGACTTTTTTTACAATGAGAAAAGAAATAGAGACAAAGCTAATTTATAGTTCTATATTTTTATCCCAATCACAGTATACAGTAATATGTCAATTAAATTACACTGTAGTTGGCTTGCTTTATTTACCGGTACTACAACTGTACATGTATCACGTACAAATGACCTTCAAAGGCTGTTTATTTTTTCCATAATAAGTACCGTGCTTGTGTCCAGGCAAGTATTTGGGGTGTTAAAACATAAATCTCTATCCTGCTTGATTGTATTTGAAATGCTTGGAGCCTTACACTGTACTTTTGTTTTGCAATAGTTGTGCTAAACAGCTACTGAGTATTGTATGGCATTTGCCTCCTTTTACGGGTCGGTACATTTCACTGACCCCCAGTCCATGGACTACCATGATGGACTACCGAAATGGACTACATATATGGACTGCTAAATGGACTACCAAAAATGGACTACCCTTAATTACCTACCTTGAAAAAAAAAATTTGTTAAGTTTGGTTGTTTTCATCGATTGATCGTGATGATTTTTTAAATGCTGCTGTTCAGCTGTTCTGCAGGCGCATTCACTCGTCGTGCATGATGGCTGACAGGCTGCAGCTGGAGTAAAAATTTGATTTATAATCTTCCAGATGATTCCTTGCCTGGCTGTCATGATGCTCAAAATGGTAAGTGACAGAAGAAGATACAACTCAAAAATAGATCACATGACCAGGCCCAGGGGGGTACTCCCTGAAAAGTTGGGTGGGGGTGCAGCCTGCTTCCCAAAAGCCTTACCTTATTTAAAGTGCACCTAGCCCCAAGAATAGTTATTCTTTCCGCTAATAATTTTATAATACTTTGTACATATTCCAAAAACATGTAGCATTTATTTCCAGCCTTTAGAGTTTTTTTTATAGGGCTTACAATAAACTATGCATCATTTGGTACATGACCAAGTCAGCTGGGGCGTGGGTCTATTCCCCAGTTGACTATTATGTATGCATGTTTACAAAGACGCAGTGCGATGAAAATCAGTTTGTGACTTTAACTGGGGAAAAGACCCACGCTCCTTACTACCTTGATTGTGTGACAGATGACGGCTAATGTCGTAACTTTTACAGCCTGTAAAAACTCACGATTTGGTTATAAAAAATTAAAGGCGCAATGCGTTTTGAATAGGTGCAAAGATTAATTTTAGCGAAAAAAAATATTTCAGTGTTGGGGGCACTTAAAGACCAAAATATCTGTGATTTTCCCTACCCTATCTATAACGAACGATTATAAATTCAAATTTTTACTCACCATCCAGCATGTCAGCCATCACACGAGACGAATGAATACGCCTGCAGAACAGCTGACCAGCAGCATTTAAAAGATAAAAGATGGTGAAGATCACGATCAATCGATGAAAACAACCAAACTTTACTAATTTTTTTTTTCAAGGTAGGTAATTAAGGGTAGTCCATTTTTGGTAGTCCATTTAGCAGTCCATATAGGTAGTCCAATTCGGTAGTCCATCATGGTAGTCCATGGACTGGGGGTCAGTGAAATGTACCGGCCCTCCTTTTACAGACTGTAGTGATAGCTCACCCAAGTATTACAACTGTCAGTGAGACCATCACTGTATGAGAGCAGATCAAAGGCAAGTGGAACTATCTAACATTTTTAAAGTTATTTTTTTGCATCATAAGGTGGTACATGTATGTTCACTTCTTTTTGCCTTTTTTTAACTTTTACAATAATTAGTCATTCAACAAGTTTCAGTTTATGGCTTGTAATGAGAATGTGCAATGAAGACCATACTGTAATTACAGTGTATTCTCCTGGATTTCTGAAATTTCATTACTGCTGGGGTGTTTTTCATACCTACAGACTGTATGATTGTCTAGTTGTTGTGTGTAATAAAGAATAACATTTAAGATGGCTTCATGTTCATGGAACAAGCGTAAAACTCCCAAGCCCAACCATATATGCATGTGCCATTGCAGCATTAACACCAATCCTTTAAAAAGAATCTCCCTTAATGTTTGCGTCATCCCTGCAAACTGCAATGATGCTTGGTCATGAGAAGGTTAAGACACAGTGTTGACATGCGTGAGCATACAAAATAATTATAAGACTGTCTTCTGGCCTGCCATCATGGCTTGTAACACTTAAAAACTAGATCATGTTTTCCAGAGACCTACACTAAGACCATCTACATGTAACAGTATTGTTTGGGAGATCATAACAGTAATCATCCTCTGGCACTCAAGATTTGAATCTTTGAATTTTTCAGCCTGGCCAATGTAACATTTTGTATTGTGTTAACATGCACATATTTTTCAATATTTAAGCTCGTATTTTCATTCTGGTTTCTGAACTGTACAGTTCAGTGTATACTTGGCCTTGACATCCGGTTTTTTTAATCTTCAGGCTGAATACATGTACACTGTAGTTATGTGCGCAGTACAGTATATGGCAGACTACTTTACAGTGTATGCTCAAGTTGCAAAGAAAAGTAAAACCTTTTAAGGTAAGAACTTTCTGTAACATAGCATGATGAAGGAATGTGACCATTATTGAACCTTTTGTCGTCTTCGGAATTTTTGTTCCACCTCATGCAACCTTGATCCAGTGTAACAAAAAAGATCACATCAGCATGATGGGCTTGTGATTTCTTTTAAGTCCTGGTCAAACTATTGAACAAAGTTGGATTTAACATTGCAAGATTGTTCGACCGTTTGACCGCCCATGTTGGATGATGTTTGTCAAACAATTTTTGCTAGATCAAGTGTTGGATAGAGTTTGCTTTTGATCAAACATTACGCCCAACAATTCTGCTCAATGAAAAAAACGTTGCAGTGTTTTGCCGCTCTTCCAACAAAGCTTTATCCTGATGCAAGTCACATTCACCCTGCTAGCCAATCAATAGTTGCTATTTTCGTGCTCTCTTCGCAGATGTCCGGTTCAATAGCGTTTAAAATTTCTGAGAACTGATCTGGGCTTGTTGATTCTAATCATCTCCCTAAACACGGGTGTATCTTGCAATGATAACTGTAAAACGGTTTGGAACATACCCTTTTCAGCTTGTTCTCTCAACCATTCCATGATTTTTTCTCACTTCACACCGAACACTGAACAGCTCTGGTACCATAAACATTAACGCTAAGCACTTTTGGTTTCCACTTTAGTGCTACAGTGTATGTTTTAAATTACATTTTAGCGTCAAGTTGTACCAGTAGCTTGTTTTGCCACAGACTATAGTTTGGATACATGTACAATGTAGTTTGGCCAGGGCTTTACACTACACTGTATGTCTTAAATTACTGTACTCCCACTTTAAAAGAATGAATAATGCTGTAAATACATGTATATTTGTCCATACCCTATGATCACCAGTTAGGTGAACTATCTAATGTTAACCGATTTCAAAATTAATTGGAAAGTTTGTTACTTTTCAAGAAAGGCTTCCCTCCTGATGCATTCAGAGAACTGTGTTTGCTGATAAGTCATATTCATCGTTACAATACTAGACATTGCAACTGTACTGTGTAGAACTAATATCAGACAGTTTGCAATAAGTTTCCAGACCTAAACTGTTTAATTTCTTTCATTCAGAAATTCAGAATGCTGACAGTATTTCTCTGTTGAAATCTGAATTAAGAACATTACTCCTCTATTGACTACTCCTATTTTGAAAGTGTTGTTTTATGTTTTGCTGCTGGTGTGTGTTTGTTTGTGTGCTTGCTTTTTACACGTAACCTAAGTGTAACATGATAGTAATGCATGAAACCCCAAACAGAAAATCGAAAAAAATCCGAGTTCCAGATGGGATTGGAACCCACGACCCTCTGCGATCTAGACGGACGTTCTAACCACTGAGCTACTGGTGAGCAAGGGTGAAATGTGGGCTTTGACTGGAACTCGATCACGCGGTCACACAGCCATCTTTGATATGCCTCAATATGCATCTTTGATATGCCTCAATGTGACTGCGTGATGCAGTTATGTATGTGCTAGTCATTATTTGGCTGTGTGACCACGTGATACGGTTCCAGTCAAAGCCCACATTTCACCCTTGCACACCATAGAGTGTCCAGTAGCTCAGTGGTTATCCATCTAGATTGTGGAGGGTTGTGGGTTCGAATCCCATCTGGAACTCAGATTTTGTTTTCGAGTTTCTGTTTGGGGTTTCATGCATTACTACATGACTTGTATCATGTTGTATTTCTTATTTCACTCACTTTGTAACCTAAATGAATTGATTAATTAAATAAGCTACATGTATGCCTAAAAATCATGATTTCCAAGTTGTAATTTTTTAGGAGCCCGTAGCTCGTATAAGCCCCAATGGTTTCTTTATGGACATCCTCGCCATTATGTTTCTCATTCTTTTCTTATTTATTTATCTTTTGTATCTTAATACATATTTATCTTGTAACAATGTGTAAGAAATATGGAAAAAAATAAATTGAAACTGTTGAAATTGCCTGCTCCAAAAAAAAAAACATTCATCTTTCCTATAAATAAAAATTAATGTGACCTGCAGTACAAGCAATTTTTTCTTCTAGCCAATCTGGTATCATACATAATTATGTGCTACATAGAGTCCTTTGAAGTTTACCCCCTAATAGTAATTTCCTTTTCATACCTTATACATGCTACTGTAACAGAGTAAGGTACATGTACTTGTCATTGCCACCACATTAACTCTACTCAATTTTTTTTGCCTTTATGCAAACTGTAATAAGTTAAGCCTATACTAAGCATGAAATAGCCTCCACAGTGAAGTCTTATTGTCCATGCTTTTCCTTGAAGGCATAATGTATCATGTTACAATGCATGTAAGTTACGGAAGCTTTTCACAGCCAATAACAGTCCCTAGTCCAGGCAAACCAAGTCTTTAAAATAATAAATCTTTGTGTACGGTTGACCCACCGAATCTTTCCTTATTGATGGTCTATCCAGTGTTGACCAATTGATGCACATACAGTACACTGTAATAGCCTCCTATGCAGCTGTTACTTACATGTTCGTCGTATTCTCCCTCCCCACCAACATCTGCTGAACGGAGCCGGACATTCCCTTCCCAGGAACTGATTAGTCACATCATGGCTGTTAAATTTTGGTGGCTACATGTAAGTTCCTGTAGCCTCCTTTGCAGCCATTTTTGTCAGTTCTCTTCTCCCTCCAGATTGAATACTTAGACACAATGGGAATGGAATTTCCAGCTTAGTTCACCAGACATTAGTGGGGAGGGATTAAGGACAGACCCAAACAACAGCTGCAAAGGAGGCTAATGCACATAAGTGATGTTTTCAACATTAAGGAATACATGTACATGCACATGTATATCTATATGCGTAGATACATAATTATATTATGTGTTGTATCATACAAATCAAGTGCTAGCATTTTCTTTGTTCCTTCAATCAGTTTAGTTCATTTAAAGTCTTTTTTTTTCTTTTACAGAAAGAAAAATAGCACATCAGAGTATCAAGGACACCAACTTCATTGCCAAAGGAATTTGTCTTGGGTGGTCATCTATTTATGGTCTGGGAAAAGCCATCAGTATAATTCTCATTCTTTCTATCTATTTTAACCCCTCTGAACAGGCGGGTAGCACGCCCCATACAGTTCAGTAACATACATGTAATCTTTCATTCTCTCTATCTAGTTTAATCATAATGAGCCAGAGATAACCGGAAGTTAAAAAATCTCCCAAGTCTAGTTGCTAAGGAGTGACGTTATAGGCCTGCATAAGAGCCGTCAACGTACTCCATTTGTGGTTTCACTGCAGGAGCATCTTCGCACACCTTGAAAGAAGTATTGTTTTTGCCCTTCAGCGGCAGAATTTAATTTACCACCATGCTGCACGCTTACGCCGTGTTCTCATGGCATTTTATGGCTTTACTTGTAAGACAAAACGCTAGTTTCGTCAAATGTTATGCTTTAGCGATTCGTTGAGATTTTCAAGGGGATAATCGGCATATTTCAGTATGTGATGGCCAGAAATTACACCTTCTGAAAGCCTTTTCAAACTACCAAGTAGTTTAGGACTCTGTGTATGTTTGTGCGAGGAAAATAGCAATAGTAAAATATTCAAGTGATTTAGAATATGTAACTTGCAGATAAAAATTTAGGCAAATGTTACAATTCTTTTCTTGTTCATCCAGGTTGAAGTCCTGGCATCACTGTATGCCTGAGTGCTTCTGGGATATATAACATGAGTAGTTTTATGAAGTGCAGATAAAAATCTAGGCAAATGTTCTATATCTTTTCTGGTTCATCCAGGTTGAGGTCCTGGCATCACTGTATGCCTGAGTGCTTCTGGGATATTTAACATAACAGTTTTTTTTTAATGCAGCTAAAAATTTAGGCAAATGTTCTATATCTTTTCTGGTTCATCCAGGTTGAAGTCCTGGCATCACTGTATGCCTGAGTGTTTCTGGGATATTTAACATAACAGTTTTTTTTAAATGCAGCTAAAAATTTAGGCAAATGTTCTATATCTTTTCTGGTTCATCCAGGTTGAGGTCCTGGCATCACTGTATGCCTGAGTGCTTCTGGGATATATAACATGAATAGTTTTTTGAAGTGCAGATAAAAATCTAGGCAAATGTTCTATATCTTTTCTGGTTCACCCAGGTTGAAGTCCTGGCATCACTGTATGCCTGAGTGCTTCTGGGATATTTAACATAACAGTTTTTTTTAAATGCAGCTAAAAATTTAGGCAAATGTTCTATATCTTTTCTGGTTCACCCAGGTTGAAGTCCTGGCATCACTGTATGCCTGAGTGCTTCTGGGATATTTAACATAACAGTTTTTTTAAATGCAGCTAAAAATTTAGGCAAATGTTCTATATCTTTTCTGGTTCATCCAGGTTGAGGTCCTGGCATCACTGTATGCCTGAGTGCTTCTGGGATATATAACATGAATAGTTTTACGAAGTGCAGACAAAAAACTAGGCAAATGTTCTATATCTTTTCTGGTTCATCCAGGTTGAGGTCCTGGCATCACTGTATGCCTGAGTGCTTCTGGGATATTTAACATAACAGTTTTTTTTAAATGCAGCTAAAAATTTAGGCAAATGTTCTATATCTTTTCTGGTTCATCCAGGTTGAGGTCCTGGCATCACTGTATGCCTGAGTGCTTCTGGGATATATAACATGAATAGTTTTTTGAAGTGCAGATAAAAATCTAGGCAAATGTTCTATATCTTTTCTGGTTCACCCAGGTTGAAGTCCTGGCATCACTGTATGCCTGAGTGTTTCTGGGATATTTAACATAACAGTTTTTTTTAAATGCAGCTAAAAATTTAGGCAAATGTTCTATATCTTTTCTGGTTCATCCAGGTTGAGGTCCTGGCATCACTGTATGCCTGAGTGCTTCTGGGATATATAACATGAATAGTTTTTTGAAGTGCAGATGAAAATCTAGGCAAATGTTCTATATCTTTTCTGGTTCACCCAGGTTGAAGTCCTGGCATCACTGTATGCCTGAGCGCTTCTGGGATATTTAACATAGCAGTTTTTTTTAAATGCAGATAAAAATTTAGGCAAATGTTCTATATCTTTTCTGGTTCATCCAGGTTGAGGTCCTGGCATCACTGTATGCCTTAGTGCTTCTGGGATATATAACATGAACATTTTTTAAAGTGCAGTTAAATGTAGGAAAATGTTCTATATCTTTTCTGGTTCATCCAGGTTGAGGTCTTGGCATCACTATATGCCTGAGTGCTTCTGGGATATATAACATGATCAGTTTTATGAAATGCACATACAAATCTAGGCAAATGTTGTAAGCAGGTTTAATGACCAAAACTTTTTACAGTTGGTACATTTCTTTGCAGAACAATAACACGTTCGGATGAAATGTTTTTTGTTTTTCGAGAACGTTTTCCTTACTTTAATGCCCTTCAGACTAATTTAGTCCTTGGAGAGTTCGCCAGCATTTTCCAGGTTAAACAAATTTTAACAATCGCGAGAGAATTAGAAGAATTAGAGGTTGTATTTTGAAATGATGATTTCGATACCGTCGCCGTTGTCGCTTTTCCTGCCAAGGTCGGTTTCGGAAGTCGAATAGTGAAACTTCCATTTCGACGTCTGCCGAGGTTATTGAGGAATTATTCAACGAGAATTTTATCAGTTCCTAGGGAAACCGTACGGATAGTAAAACTTTTGTTCATGGGCACGCAACGATATCACATATTGAAGCGAATTATTTTAGCTCAGTGATGTTAATTTACTTTCACGGCGTTTAAGAAGAGTAATACTTGCAGACTGATTTGTGTATATTACTCCCAAATATGTTCACTATTACCATGTATTGCAAGTATCTTTGATTTAGGAATACAAGCGAATTTTAATTAGCGTTCAAAAGAGATATATATCCCTCCAAAAACAAAACACATAATAGGGCTGTTTATACGAGAGAAAATAAGCCACGGATTACTCTGGCCACGGCTTACAGAAGACGCGAAAGGAACCATTTATACAAGTAAAAACTCCTAGGCCAGGATAAGCCGCAGCTTGAGAAAGCCGTGAATGTAGATTTTGTACCATTTATACGGAGTGTTCGTGTCTTATATATCCGTGGCCAGAGTAAGCTGCGGCTTATTTTCTCTCGTATAAACAGCCCTATTGTTTTTCCCATATTGCATGCGAAAGAGAAACAAAGAAAACTTGAGTCTTTGGTTGTAATTTAGTGCTATTTTCTGGAACCGGTGAGCCTACCTCAAGAGTAATTATTCACCAAAACCAAAACAAACTATTGGGTATCGTTTTCCGGTTCCCGCAGTCACTTTTCGAGTACATCAGGTCTAAAGATAGAATTTAATTAAACTCTCGTCATAAATAAACGATCGCGTTTAAGGATTATGACAGATAAGCGTGAAATTTGACGCCCCATATCAAACAGAAACGAGTACCAGACGCGATTCAATTACATTGGAATGTTCAGAGTAGCTGGATATCCTGCTGAGATTGGTGGCAAATTGCCCCCTATCTCAGCGGGATCCAGTGGTATTTTTGTGGTTGCTAAGAACCTCTGGCTCGTTATGCCTCTGAACTGGCGGGTGGCACGCCTCATACAGTTCAGTGTAACATACATGTAATCTCTCTTTCTCTCTATCTAGTTTAATTCCTCTGAACTGGCGGGAGGCACGCCTCATACAGTTCAGTGTAACATACATGTAATCTCTCTTTCTCTCTCTCTAGTTTAACCCCTGTTGTTGGGATTTTGTGTTCTGGCGTTTCATCCTGGTTTGTTTCCCTCTGTCTTTTACAGAGAAAATATGAAGATTTTGCTGAGATTTCATATGGTACTCCTTGTATATTTTACAAACATTACACCCACTTTTTATTAACATTGTGTGCTTTTTATTTGTGTACATTTTATTAACATTTCATGCAGTTATTTTGGTTCGATTTTTACGAAGATTTTATGGACATTTTATGTTCTTTATTTTACAGAGTTTTTTCCTAGAGTTTTTTTTTACAGAGAATACCTTGAGATTTTACAAGGATTTTTACAAAGTTTATGAAATCTCTGTAAATTTTGCTTACAATTTACACAGAAAACATTGAGATTTCACAGACATTTAATGGGATCTGGACGCGTAAAATTCTGTCGAATCTACAGACATTTTATAGGGTTCATAAAATCTCTGTAAGTGTGCACGTTTACAGACATTGCAATTTACAAAGGAAATGTATACATTTTACAGAGATTTGACAAACTTTTTTGAAGTCTGTAAATGGTTCAAGTTTTCCAGTGTGAAGCCCGGATTCTGTGGCTGAAAAACAGTCATTCAACGCTTCAAGATCCTCCACTTTGCCGCGGCATCTCGCAGCTCACCAAGAAAGATCACTTAACAGTTAACCGGCATTAATGGTAGGAAAAGGTAGCTCAAAGTTAGTGGAAGAAGTTTTTTCTTTGGACAAGCCGCTTGCTATTTTTCCAGATATGTGGTTTTGCTGAAGTGGATTCATATTTTCAAGTCGTACCAACCTCTACAACACAGGTCAGTGAATTAAATAAATTGAAGCTTAACATTTGGTTTAACCATTGTTACTTTTGTTCAGGAATGAAATTTGTATTTTTATCTCGACTGGATATAAATAACAATCATATCTACTCGTTTTGTACGCAAAGAAGTAGTTGAATTGTTTGTTTGTTTTGTTTTTGTTTTGTTTGCAAGCAAACGAGTGTTTTTTGTACGCTTGGCCGGCTGTTTTCAGTGTTTTTCGACGTCGGTGCCTCAACAGTGTTAACAATTTTTTTTGCCCTTATCTTATTAACACGTAATCGCAACGAGTTCCCGTAAAATTAAGCATTTAGCACAGGCTAAACGCACAGGCTAAACGATCAAACACTTCATGATCCAACATAGTGTTGGAAGAGCGTGTTTGACCGTTTAGCTGTGTCTCTCAACTTTGCATTGAAATGGCTTTTATGTGCCAGATCAAACTGGTTTTCATTCGACATTTCGCTCTACGAACAAATGTTTGATCGTTTAGCCAACCCAACCAAGAAAGTGCACAGTCAGTAAAAAGCAAACCAAATAAAGCACATAACTTCATATGTCAGAGATAACACGCAAAAAATCGTCACTGTGTACTTGCTTTGTCTTGCGTTTGGTCAAACATTGTTTGTTTCCCTACCAGCAGAGGTTTCTCGCAGCAGAGACCTCTGCTAGCAGGGAAATTGTTTGTCGGCGAGTCACTTAACGTTATGCTTGTCAAACACAATGTTCAGGAAAATGTTTGATCGTTTAGCATTACTTGTGATTTGTGCGAAGAGGACAATGTCAGCAACTTCTGAAAATACAGGTGATATTAATCTTTAATTTTTCTCGGCCCGATGCGATTTACCTATCCAAACCATCGATTTGTTTTCCATTTTCTCTTTTCTCCGACATTTGATTTGTTGACATGATTTGTTTTCTTGTAATGTTTTCTTATTCTGTGGTTTATGATTGACGGTCAATTCCTATTGACTGCTCTAAACGATCAGGTTCGTACTCTACGGACCGTTATGTTAAAATTTAAAATTGCTTTCCAATTTTTGGAACTTACTGCAAGATATTTTCTGCTACTTGTCTAATTTCTCCACCCGTTCGACAAGTTTTTCTTTTTCTTTTTTTTTTTTTTTGAAGGAACGTTCGCATCCTACTTTGTTTCCTTGCAATGTTTCGTTGTGTTGTGGTTTTCGAACTGCGGTCAATTCCTGTCGACTGCTCTAAACTATCAACTAGGTTGGTACTTCTCTTTCTTTTCCACGGACTTACTACAAGCTTTTTTGTCTACTTTCCTCACCTTCTCCAAGAATCTTCGAACAATCGGCATACGCGTCGTGTATTGTTTTTTCTTTGCAATGTTTTAATGTTTTTAGGTTTTTGAACCGCAGTCAATTCCTGTTAATTGCTCTCGCAAAAGTTTGGCACAAGGAAAGCCATGGGACGTTGCTCAATACCAGTAAATGAAATGATAACCATGAATCTCCGCTTTAAGGCTTGGCTAAATTTATATATTACAGTTCCTTATGTCTTTTTCTTTAAGGTTTTCGAGCTACCTACGGACGTTTTTAGCCACCTAATTAAACAAGTGTAGATCTATTTCCTGTGCATGTATAATCGAGTCGTCTCGGAAACCAGCCAGCTGATGTGGAAGTTGATGGGTTCGGTTCTCACCGGAGACGTTGTTCTAAATTGTTCCATTGTCTGGCTTTTTCTCGCCACATGTCAAAATCGTCACTTGTTTATTCTATATTTTTTGTTTTAATTCGTCGGGGCGCTTTTTCCAGCAATTGATGAATTTTCCTGTCTTTATGTGAGGGATCTATTGTTGTTTTATTCTGTTATCTTGATTATTTAGTTATTTAGTTATTTAGTGTTTGGAACCAATGGCGGAACGGTTCCTAAAGCATCTCGCAGACAAGATAGCTGAGAAAGACACCGAGCCTTATCATGTTCTAATCACTTGGCTCAGGACACTGATCTCGTTTGAACTCTTAAGATCGGTACATGTATGCGTCAGAGGTTGGCGAACGCCGTTTCGTAGCAAGATAGAGTAATCATTGGACTGTAAAATAAATGTCGCTAGTATTAAGATATTAAGATCATACATGTAGAAATGGGTTCGTTTACGCCTTTAGTGTTTGGAACCAATGGCGGAACGGGAAACGATCTTAATATCTCTGCATAATGTCGCTAGTGCGGATATCTGAAATACGTGTCTATATGCTTTTATAATGGAATTCTTAATTTTATAGAATTTTGAACTTTTTTTATTAATTATATCTATTTCCTCTTCTTTTATGTAAGGTTAAGTGACTTCTAATTTTTTTATAGTGTTTTGATGAATTAATTAGATTTTTTGTAACAGCAGGTTGATTGTAAATAGGATTTTAATTGAGGTTTTGTAATAAAGATTCTTTTTTTGGCGGCTGACGCTAATTCGAGGTAGGTTAAATCATCGTTCTCAGATGCCGGATTGACAGTTGGCGAAGGAGGCGTCATAATTTTCAATTTAGAAACAGTAGAAGGCAATACAAACTAAAGAAAGAAAGAGGCCAACGAAGGCCGACTGGAAAATGATTGAAATGAGAGGTGCCAACCAAATAATGATAATGATAATGATAATGATAATGATAATGATAATGATAATGATAATGATAATGATAATGATAATGATAATGATAATGATAATTGAATTATATAATAATATAAATTTGATAGGTGGTATCAATACCTGGGCTGTAGGCGTAGTACGCTACAGTGCAGGGATTGTGGATTGGACAATGGAAGAGGTGGCCAGCATGGATAGAAGAACTAGGAAGATCTTGGAAATGAATGGCTGTTTGCACACCAAGAGTAATGTTGATAGGCTGTACCTGCCGAGGAAGCAAAAGGGAAAGAGGATTGATTGGCATTGAGGAGTGTTTTAGGAGGGAGAGCAAAAACTATTGTAATTGGCGCTCTTGGTACTTTTTCTAATAAGCTACAGAAGTATCTGGAAGACCTGCACATTGCTCTAAGAATCCAAACATTACAGAGGTCAGTACGGTTAGAGTCCGCGGGAATTCTCCGAAGAGCCCTGGAACGCTAAGGTGATGTGTCACTACCTGCTGATAGGGGATACTCCATTGGCAACCACTGTGATATACACCTTATTCCATAATGGCGACTGCTCGGAATAATCTGGGGAGAACAGCACGGAAACGAGGCATCAAGGGCCGGCGTGAAAATCTTGTGGTGTTTACATATGGTAATCGTGAGCAATCATGCTTCAAAATTGCTCTTTTCCATTTTGTCCTAAGAAAATTTATGTGTAAAATGGCGTGAAAATCAATTATCAGAAGTTTCCAGAAGACCGACGTGTAATGTGTCCAAGCAATGGATTGTTGCCATACGAAGGGATCTTGGATTAACTTTAAGTGACAAAACACTCGATCAAGGGTATGTTTGCGCCACTTCAAGTCTTTAAGTTATATTTGCTCGTTTGCTTGTCGCGAGAAAACTTTGAAAACTACTTCCGTACCATCCGTTATTCTGTGAAAGAAATGTGAAAGAAGTGTGAAAGAACAGTGCCTCGCAATTAATAACGCAAAATTCGGACAATCTTACACAGGTAAAAATATGTCCCTTAGCATATAGACGCCTGTAAAATTTAAGAACGCTTTAGAAACATCCATATTTTCACTATATTGCAACATAAGACTCTCACATTTGGCCATTTTATTGACCTTGAGGCGCTTTTTGCAGCAGTTGACGAACTTTGTGATTTTAAGTAAGGGATCTATTGTTGTTTGATTCGGTTATGTTGATTATTATTTCATTATTATTATTATTATTACTATTATTATTATTATTATTATTATTATAGCTATTACACTATGTTATTTTTTGCGGCTGACTTACTAGTAAGCGAATATGAATTATTGGTAGGTTAAATCATTATTCTCAGGGTGGATTAACAGTTGGCGAGGGAGGCGTCATACTTTTCAATTGAGACATGGCTAGAAGGTAATACGAACAAAAGAAAGAAGGAGGCCAACGAAGGCCGACTAAAAAACGATTGAAAGGAGAGATGGCAATCCAACAATAAATAATAATAATAATAATAATAATAATAATAATAATAATAATAATAATCATAAAAATTACAATTTCCTCGATTGTGATTGGTTTAAAAAACTCCTATTTTCCACTAATTCACGTGCCAAGTTGTCATCGGACAGTTTGTTATTGGACACTTTGTTATTGCACACTTTGTTATCGGACAGTTCAATAAGCCAATCACATTCAAAGTAGTATTTTAAATCAACCAATCACATTCAAAGTTGTAGTTTAAATCAACCAATCACAACCTTGGTTACAATCCCCATACATTTTGATCGTTGTCAATTTAGAGCGACATTAAACAATTTACGCTTCCTTTGTCAGTCTTTTAATGCAAAATTTCCTTCCCATTTATAACTTGGCTCTTCCTCTTTTCTCGGATATTGTAATTTTTATGATTAATTGTTAATAAGACTTCGTGTCGTCCAATTCGGTCTGATAAACAAATCGGACTCCCGCTGCGCGGTCGTCCGATTTTGTTATCACTCGTATGACTACAGACCGAATTGGACTCCACTCAGTCCTATTACCATTACTAATAATAATAATTTTTTTATTAAAATCTTAAAAATCACAAAAGACTTTATGTCATAATCTTCTTAAAAATTAAAAAAGAAAGAAATAATAATAATAATAAAAATAATAATAATAATAACAATAATATATGTTTTAAATTTTAAATTTTAAATTTTAAATTTACAGCTTTGTACTAAGTTTTCACTATAGTTAATGGGCTACACTCAAGCGTCCCGTCATACTATTTTACTATTTTAACTGTATATAGCATACAAAAGTTGTAACTGCTGCATAATAAAAGAAAATAATAATAAATTAAGATTTATATCGCGCGGTTTCTATAAAAATATTCAACTGCGCCTTACAATAAGATGTTGAAATTAAGACACATCCCTATTATGTCCGCTCTTGTTCACTGTCACCTCATCCAGCATTACATATTGTTGGCAGTTGTCGGGTGTTGTTGTTTTAACTGTTTATAACTCCCAACACAGTGTTCAAACATAATGAATCATTGTAAGCCCGATAGTAAGCACTAACAGCAACAACGACAACAACCGAACAACAACAGTTTATTAAGGGCTTCCATAAAGTTACGTGGCATTACCTAAATAAAATATAATCAATTAAAATCAATCAGGCCTCATCAACGAGGTGCTTATTAAAAGAGGAGGGGGGGGGGGGGCTTAATAAAGAGGGGGCTTAATTTCAAATCTTACTGAACACACTGTTTTCGTCTCAAAATAGTTTTTGTATAAATTCAAACAGCTGCATTGATACTTTTGTAGTTAATACAGATCAACAAACAGCATTATGTGTTTTAGTGTATATTTGTTTGAAAACATACCATGGAATTGGACCGCATGAAGTGGATTTCGTAAGAGGGAATAAGAGGGACTAATCAATTTCATGTCCCAAGGGGGGGGGGGGGGCTTATTACATAAACCGACTTCCAAACGAGGGGCTTATTAGAGAGGGGGGTTAATAGAGACGGGGGGGGGTTAATAGAGACGGGGGGCTTAATAGAGCTTTTACGGTAATCTTCAAACAAACATATGCATCGTACTTTGTTTTCTTAGTTGCAATGTTTTGTTTTTGGTCCGCTTTGAATTCCTTTCTGCTTAGCTTTCATCTGAAAGTAGGTTAGACTCAACAATGTTTGTTTTTCGCAGACGTTTGCTATCGAATAGTTTATCTGGATGATGCACAAACTATAAACTACGTTACTGACATTTTCCTGTATGAGGCAACTGCGCCAGAACATGCGGGAACAAGGTTACGTTTCACTTATTTTAAAGTACACCCACTTACTCATCAAACAGTACCTAAATGGGTATATATATAAAGTCGCGTGCAGCCGCTCGAAGGAGATGAAGGAAAGTTAACTATGGGAGCGATGGGAGATACGCTGCTGATGATATCAATGAAAAAGTCAAGTCAGTTGAATTCGAAGGGATCTCCAGGTCTGATCAACGTGCTAAGAAGTCCCGACAGTGCTCCTACCAGCAAATCAGCTACAGTCAGATTTATTATCAGGTACGTAGTGCGCTTGCGTGCTTGGGGTTTTTTTTACAAACGCGACGAGTGTGAAGGCGTTGATTGTAAATATCACAATAAAATTCAACTAGGTAAACTGTAAACCAGACACTGCCCGGTTTCCAAGAATGGTCTTCCTTTTCAGCCATGACTTCATAGATTTCCACGATCTTTCTACTAAAGTTAGCTCCTCATGGTGACCACAAGTCGTAGGGTGAAACAAAAACAAACAGCGCGTCTTTCCTCCTCTGAATAAGATGAGACACAGAGAGACATTTTAGAAGAATGCACTCTTGGAAACCAGCAAAATTTTATAATTACAAATACAACGTGAGTAAAAGGCGCGAAAGAAACGTATTCACACACTGCCGAGTACTTCGTGGGCTCCCAATGAACACGCCTTGATTTTGACAAATTCGACCCAATTTGTTCTTCTCTTGTGTTTCTGCGCATCAACAGCCCCTTCAAAAGATACTAGGTGCAATGATATACTCTTAACCTTGTTTGGCCCGTTGCTACAACCGAAAACAGCGCATTTATCTGGCATTCCGAAGCAATAACAGTTCCGAACAAGACCCTTTTCAATGATTCTGCGGCTCGGTCGTGTTTTCAAAAAGGGCTATTTTGCCGCTCTTTAAACATCATAAAAATCGCTGTTTTAACCAAAAAGCAAAATTTTTTACGGTATGTTTCTCAGGTATATACAAATATTTATTTAGGCCAAAAAAAATTTTGTTGGGTTATAGGCACTTTAAGGAAACTCGGACAAAAAGCTTCGAAAATGTTGTTTGACGGAGCCACCTTCTTACAGTTCCTCAGTTATCTCTCTCTCTCTCTCTCTCTCTCTCTCTCTCTCTCTCTCTCTCTCTCTCTCTCTCTCTCTCTCTCTCTCTCTCTCTCTCTCTCTCTCTCTCTCTCTCTCTCTCTCTCTTTTTCTTTTGTTTTGTTTTTGAACTACGTACATTTTTAGCCACCTAAAAAAAGTGCCTATCAACTTCCCGTGCTTAAATAATTGAATCCTCTCGTCAAGAAACCAGGCGCAGCTGATGTGGAAGGTAATGAGTTCGGTTGATCTCATAGGATACGTTTTATTAAACTGTTCCATTGTCTAGTTATTTCCCGCCACATGTCATATCATTATGAGCAAAATCGTCACCTGTTCATTCTATATTTTTGCTAATCAACTCGTCGCCCATTTCACCGCATCAAATGTAAATCGTCAGAATACTCTGAGATCGGTCTTCTTAACAATACGTAGTTATCTAGACCGTCACACGTTTCACCAGAATTAGGTTAACATAATAAATAGAGAAACACAAATGACGGATATATTCGTTTCATTGTATCTGCCTTGACAACGGCTACAGTATTTTCCTTTATTTTTCCTTACTTTAACGCCGTTGATACTAATATAGTACCTGAATAGTTTGCTAGCATTTCCAAGTTAAACAAATTGGAATAGTTGCGAAAGAACCAAAAGGTAGATTTTGAAACAACGTTTCCGTTGCCGTCGTCGTCGTCGTTGCTAAAGCTCCCTGATATTTGTCTTCAGGCGACACTCCAGCAACACTGATAAAAAGAGTGCCTCGCAATTAATAACGCAAAATTCGGACAATCTTACACAGGTAAAAATTTGTTCCTCAGCATATAGACGCCTGTAAAATTTAAGAACGCTGTAGCAACATTCATATTTTCACTATATTGCAACATGAGACTCTCACATTTGGCCATTTTATTGACCTTGAGGCGCTTTTTGCAGCAGTTGATGAACTTTCGTGATTTTAAGTAAGGGATCTATTGTTTGATTCGGTTATGTTGATTATTATTTCATTATTATTATTATTATTATTATTATTATTATTATAGCTATTACACTATGTTATTTTTTGCGGCTGACTTACTAGTAAGCGAATATGAATTATTGGTAGGTTAAATCATTATTCTCAGGGTGGATTAACAGTTGGCGAGGGAGGCGTCATACTTTTCAATTGAGACATGGCTAGAAGGCAATACGAACAAAAGAAAGAAGGAGGCCAACGAGGGCCGACTAAAAAACGATTGAAAGGAGAGGTGGCAATCCAACAATAAATAATAATAATAATAATAATAATAATGATAATAATAATAATAATAATAATTTTTTTTATTAAAATCTTAAAAATCACAAAAGACTTTATGTCATAATCTTCTTAAAAAATTAAAAAAGAAAGAAATAATAATAATAATAATAATAATAATAATAATAACAACAACAATAATATATGTTTTAAATTTTAAATTTTAAATTTACAGCTTTGCACTAAGTTTTCACTATAGTTAATGGGCTACACTCAAGCGTCCCGTCATACTATTTTACTATTTTAACTGTATATAGCATACAAAAGTTGTAACTGCTGCATAATAAAAGAAAATAATAATAAATTAAGATTTATATCGCGCGGTTTCTATAAAAATATTCAACTGCGCCTTACAATAAGATGTTGAAATTAAGACACATCCCTATTATGTCCGCTCTTGTTCACTGTCACCTCATCCAGCATTACGTATTGTTGGCAGTTGTCGGGTGTTGTTGTTTTAACTGTTTATAACTCCCAACACAGTGTTCAAACATAATGAATCATTGTAAGCCCGATAGTAAGCACTAACAGCAACAACGACAACAACCGAACAACAACAGTTTATTAAGGGCTTCCATAAAGTTACGTGGCATTACCTAAATAAAATATAATCAATTGAAATCAATAAATGCTTTATTTGAATGCAATTACAGCATCATAAGGTTTTGACTGACCAAATCTGCAAACTTACTCAATAGGTGGTTTTCACGTTGTGTCATCGCCGCCATGCTGGTAGACGTAAACTACTTTTGTTCGTCCACCAGCATTTGTTCATTTCACTATTGTGATCTGTGTCTCAAGAGATTGGCTGCAAACCACCTATTCGCGTTGAAGTGTTTCAGTTAAGCCATCTAATTAGTATTTAAATTTTAATTCTACCCTACTTAAATATTCGCTTTCTTAAAATTTATTTACTCTCGATAATGACGTCATGACGACTCTGAAATTTCGAGTAGTAAATTTTTCTTTAACTTTGTTAAATTTTTCATGCCTTTGCTTTAGCAAATCGCTTTTTATTAAAAACAAAAAAACAAAAAAACAAGCAAATTGATGGGTCTTCCTGAAAAAAGTTACCTTTTAAGTAGTAGGAAAAATATGAGCGGAAGATGTGTATGGTCGTTTACAATGGTGAGCTGATGGTGAGCCATTATAACGCCCATACAGATCTCACGCGAATATTTTATCGTACTTGTGAAATGAAACAATAGATTGTGTTTGTCATGTTAATCAGTTGAGATCTGTATCAAAAGTGAATGCACACTAACTAGCTGAGCAGGACTCTGTATCACAATTTGATACAGCAGTTGATTGGTATTGGGTTTACAGATGCCGTTGTACAGCGGTGACTCAAATCCTACCTGTATGATTGGTCATAACTCTTATGAATTATTAATTAATTTCAAATTCATGCAAGAATTCTTAAGGTTAAGACCTATATATATATATGATTTGGGAAAGTCAGGTCTATTTATATGATGAATAGCCTTCCTTGGGATACTTTTGTAGATAGGTATCACATTTCATAGAGGTTAAGGAGATGTTCTTGCCTTAAATTACGCGACTTCCTACAAATTTGCTCCTTGACTGCCTTTCTAAAAGGTTGCATTCTTATAGCATATATCAAAGGATTCACTATAGAATTGGCGTAATATAGCGCAGCCACTGTCCCAGTAACGCAGTCTCCAAAGGGGGCAAATAACTGGGCGAATACGTTCCTTGGAATGGTAAGGAGAATAGTCCATGGTAAAATGGAAAGTGTAAAGACGACAGTGACTATGAATAAAGTTAGTGACAGTTTATTATTTGAGAACGCTGCACCAGGGTACCGTGGAGGAGGGTTGCTTCTTAATTGGAACACAATGATAGAATACAAGATTATGATTACAATGAGGATAAGGGCAGTGAATGATTGCCATAGGTAGGGGATTGCAATTGGTCCATGCAGGTAGAGTCCAGCTTCTAAAAATGTCACAAGCAAAGCTGATATCCAACCAAAGATTCCGACTTTGTAGTAAAACTGTTTCGTGAGCAAACAATGCCTAAAAGGATAAAGCGTTGCATGAAGGCGCTCTGAAGCAATTAAAAAAAGGTTAACCAAGGATGATCCCACAAATACGTAGCTTAATGTCAAAATTATAAACGATTTAATGCGAAAACCATCTCTATGTTCTATATGCGAGGCGTATATGTCCAGAGGCCCTGTCACTGCTCCTACAAGTAAGTCAGCAACGGTCAGGTTTATTATCAGGTACATAGTGCGCTTGCGTAGGTGACGGCTTCTTGCAAAGACGATGAGAGTGAATGCATTTGTTATAAATACCACAGTAAACTCAGCGACGAAAAATTGGAACCAGATGTAGCTAGGCTCTTGCTGAAATGGTTGTTTAGTCTTGTTGCTCATCTTAACAATCCTCTTTATTGCTAATCTGTAAGAACTGTGAGAGGAATCAGGGAGAATAGTCCACGTTAACATTGTTGCATCATTAAGTGTAATTATTTCAGTTATGCTAAGCTTATGCTAAGCTTTAAAATCTGCTTTTTACACAAACTAGATTATGATTTCAATTACGATGGAAAGTGCGGCGGAGTATGATTGTGATTTTGATCATTGATCAGGGGCACCCAACGACAAGTTTCGGTAAATATCTGTTCGGTGGAGGGTGATTCGCCTTGCGCTTTCGGCGTCGATTTGGGGGTGCACTCGGATTTTCGTAACTAAAACGTAGCCTAAAAGATTCGAAATTGGGAAATCATAACGCCTGAGGTTTTCGGAAAGGTCGTAATTGCTGTTTTTGGCAGTCAAAAACGTCAGCTAGCATTTTCGGAGAGAAAATAGTTCTCTAGAAAGTTCGTGGAAAGGTAGTTTCAGCTTGCATTTTCTCAAAGGAAGATTTTGTTCCCTAACATTTTCGGGCAATTAAAATTTCAGCTAGGGAATCCGAACAGATGAACTTTTTCTAGCTTATGAAAACATCGCTTTAAACAGACTTCAAACACCATAAGGCACTTAAAAATGGCTTTTTACAGCTTTTGGTTGATTTGGCTCGTTGGGTGCCCCTGATTGATGATCATGATGATAATAGTGTATGTTTCTTCATGAAGATTAACTGTTTGTGTCTGATGCTTGTGAAGAGTTATATATATATATATATATATATATATATATATATATATATATATATATATATATATATATATATACATTTTGACTTTGAGATATGTTTGTTACTTGTCTAATTTATCCATGTTCTCTAAGCCTTTTTTTGCAATGTTTTGTTGTAGTTTCTGAATCGTCTTTTCTACAGACATTATTGTCAATATTCCTTAGTAATTTTTCTAGCTTAATAATACAAGATATGTTTGTTAGTTGTTTAATTTCTACACCTTCTCTAATACCGTAAAAACTCTATTAATCCCCGGGGGCCTTATTTAATTTCAGTCCTCATTAACGAGGGGCTTATTAAAGTGGGGAGGGGGTTAATAGAGGGACGGGCTTAGTTGAAATCTTAAACACACTGTTTTCGTCTTAAAATAGTTTTTGTACAAATTCAAACAGCTGCATTGAAACTTTAGTAGTTAATACAGATCAGCAAACAGTATTATGTGTTTTAGTATACATTTGTTTGAAAACAAAGCAACTGGACCGCATGAAGTGGATTTCGTAAGAGGGAATAGGAGGGACGAATCAATTTCATGTCCCAAAGGGGGGGGGGGGGGGGGGGGGGGCTTATTACAAAAACCGACTTCCAAACGAGGGGCGTATTAGAGAGGGGGTTAATAGAGGCGGGGGGGGGGGGTTAATAGAGACGGGGGGCTTAATGGAGCTTTTACGGTGATCTTCGAACAAACATATGCATCGTACTTTGTTTTCTTAGTTGAAATGTTTTGTTTTTGGTCCACTTTGAATTTCTTTCTGCTTAGCTTTCATCTGAAAGTAGGTTGGACTCAACAATGTTTGTTTTTCGCAGACGTTTGCTATCGAATAGTTCATCTGGATGGCAAAACTCTTCGTTTTTCCTGCTGCTGCTACTGCTGCTCAAATTTTTGGATACAAATGTGGTCCCGACCAAAGAAAGCAATGCGAAGTCGCTCGATGAAAGTAAAAGAAGAAATAATCGTGGAGCTCCGCTTTTACGCTTGGCTAAATATATATATATTGATAGTCGTAAGAAAAGAGGCAATAACATTCAGAATCACAATCACAAGCACAATTACGATAATTCCTGCCGATTATAATCATGATTACGACAAAGCCACCTCTACCATTTAAACTTAAAAGGCAAGTCTGTGAATGTCTATCCATTCCTGCCCTCTTTCCCGTGAGTCCTTTTTAGTGGTAATGCCTGATCTCACATATATATTTTCTTTTTTTTTTAATATTTGTAGAAATCGCCCTCTACTCAACCATGCCTCAGTATCTCCTAACCCTGTATATTTTTAGCAGTTTTTTTTAATTAAGTGCACATTAAAGTCTGGTTGCTTGGACTTGAAAAACAAATGTATAACCAGTTAAAAGTGTTTTGGATCTGTACGGCAAATAACAAGAAAAAAGTGGTCTTTTCCTGTTAATTGAAGTTAACAGAGGGCCTGAGAAGAAACGAATAGCCACTTCATCTGTTAATGCATATTTTAATGTGAATCTGAAGTCTTAATGGACGTTTTTAGCCATAAGTGATTTTCGGCTTCGTTTATGCCGAGGCGCTATAAAAGCTTTATATCCCTGTGAGACGGTAATAAAGCAAAAACGTTTCTGAAGATAGCGAGCTTGGCCAATAAAACGGAACTAAAACGATGCTATTTATCGAAAGGATATAGTTTTGTTTACACTTGTGTTAACAAAAGCAGATTTAAGTGAAGGATAGCAAGTGCGTCCCATGGTGAATAATATAACATGAATTTCAGTTAATGGAAGTTTTAACATTTAATGCCATCCATTTAAGCCCACGAGGTTCAATCTATTAACAGTAACAACTAAGAAGAGTCGCTGAGAAAGCCAGTAACGCTTAAAATCCGAAAAGTTATCTTGGAAAGGCAAACGCTATTTATTGAAAGGGCGAGCGTTTTTAACATGAGCCTCTGGCTCGGAAGATTGTGCAAACACTTCCCACGTTCTTCGACATTAAATAAACTATTCTATTCTATTCTATTCTATGTTTGTGTGGTAGCAAAACATGTCTGACTTTTATGTGTGAGAAGAAAATAACAAGCCTGGTGTCTATGGTACAACAGTATACATGTAATTTTAGCCATGGTTTTATGAGAACAGTACAAGTCGAATGATTTCGGTTTCACCGCCGTATTTGAAATAGTTGAAATACATAGTTATAATTTTGCCGCCTCTTTGCAAACTGGCACTCCTTCAGTCATTTATCTTCGAGTGTTTACCGATCGTCCGTCACACAGGAACACATCGCTTTTGCTACATAAACTAGTTATTGCCACGCGCAAGTTTGAAATTTTACAAATACCTGAAATTCATAAAACGATGTACAACCTCTAGCATCAAAACGCAAATGTTGAAAGGTTAACTCACCTTCGCAAAAACGCGTTTAACATTCACACACTATATGTCGATTAATTGAGAACTATACACAGCCTTGACATGAATATGTTGTCAATTTGCATCAGTTTACCTCTTGAAGAACACAGTACATCTCACAAACCGGCGTCATGATCAAACATTGTTAGCGTATAATTAGGCCAAATTGCCGGCTGGTTAACTTAGATGGTTACCGGCTAGTTAACATGACTTCCAGAGAGTGTTTGATGTCCAGCGAGCATAGGAAAAGATCGTCAAGAAACTAACCTGCAGGTGTCGAGATCCAGCACTTTTAATTGGTTCTTACCCAAACACTTAAAAAATGTACATTTTCTCACGGTATGCATTATCGTTAAGTTGTAATGAGCGGATAAACTCGCTAAGCCTTAATTAAGTGACATTTTCGAACAAAAATGGATTTCTTGGCCTAGACAAGAAAAAAAATATCCTGCGGCATTTCGTTCATATCCTAGGATTTCGAAAATCTTGGGGAAAGGCTCATTAAATTTCTTATTGAATAAAATACTATTTGTTTCCGCTTAGTCTTGTACCCAGATCTCCCACGGCCAAGCGAAAGGGAGATCTGGTAATATTCGAATTTGGAGCATGCTCACTAAGAATTAGACTAGAATGTGGCCCGATATACGGGCCTCACTATTACTGTGCCTGCTCGTCTTTATTTTGTTTATGAGCGATAAATGGATTTCGAAAGCGCTTTTCAATCGGTTTTTCGGTCAAGAAATTCAAACCAACGCAAAACGAGGCAATGCAGAATATTGTTGTCAACGGGCGAGATTGCAGTTGCTTAATTATTTTCCCAAATGGTTACGGTAAATCACTAATTCCTCAAGTGCTTCCTTCACTTTACCATTGTGTCGCTGCAAAGAAGAAATAATCAGAATAGTCAAAGCCGAGGACAAGTCAATTGTAATTGTGGTTTCGCCGCTCAACCCTCTAATCGACGATCAAATAAATAAACTTAATTAGTGGGAGTGTTTTGTGCAAGAATGAATGTTTCCGGGAGCGAGGCAGATGGTAGTCTTGAAGCCAGGTTTCACGCAGATCTTGCTAGAGGCCGGGAAGTTCAAGATAATTGTTATCTGTCCGGAGGTAGCTGTGAGTAACAGGCAGTGTAGGGAGATATTATTGTCCGATTATCATGAGAAAAATGTTGTGGCTACGTCAAGTTCTTATTTAGCTATTCCAGTTTATCATAGCATTCCCCAAGATCTGCAACAGAACTTGGGAAGTCGTCTGTTTCTTCGACACAAATCTCACACAGTTTGAAACCTCAAAGCTTTTCCGGCGTTGAAAAAAAAATGTATTTCCTCCCAGCTTTCTCGCCTCACAACCGGCATTTAAACTTGAAACTCTTCGCAAACGTTTTCCGAACTGCCATGAACTGCCACGAAAAAAAGCTGCACTAAAAAGAGCCAATGAGAGTATAGATTACACTGCGGTAGCCTTTTTTTCCGGTAGCCAATGAAAAATGGTGTTATTTTGAACTTTACCAGATCTCCCTTTCGCTTGGCCGTGGGAGATCTTGGGTGCGATATTAGTTCCCGCTAGTCCCGAATTAAGCTCCCACGCTCTCCTTAGCTTTGCTACCATATGTCATGACAATTTTGCCGGAGTTATATTTTGTGGATTGATGATTTTTTGTGTTTTTCAGGAACCAATTTTTCTTGTTCAAGACGACCCAAATTTCCGCTGCTAATTCTGCTTATTTTTAGCAGAGGTCAGCGCGCCGAAGGCGCGCGCGCGAAGCACCATGGGTAAGAAAACATGGTATCCTAACCATCCGTCGCGCGAGTGCGAGAAAATTTGGTTTTGGTTACCGTACGCGGCGACCGTACGACCATACGTAAGTCCCATCCATGTTAAGACAACGTGAAAAGTCACACTCGAGAAAACCCTGTGCTATATTGCGAAATTTAGCAGGAAATCAGAAAAAAAAAAAAAAAAAAAAAAACCATAAAAACCTGAAGACAACAAGAGAAGAAACTTATGATCTTTTAGCGGTATTGGCATTTTTTAAAGCTTATTAATAAATTTATTGAAGACAGAAATTCAAACTCGAGGGGAGAAAGCAAGTCCAATGCATGTGCATGTCTCAAAATCAAACAAAAAGTTGTCAAAAAGCTGTCAAGAAAATGTGAAAAACTAGCGCGCTTCACGCTTCATTGAAAATTACGTTAGAAATCTTTTTCCAAAGGCTGTAGACAATGAACTTTCTCCGTCTAATTTGATTCATTATCGAATTGTTTTGCTTTAACCGGAACGAATCAGCGTTTGGATGCTCTGGCTGGCTTTGGTAATTTTGTAGTGTGCATGTATGCGAGGGAAATTGTTGTTAAAAAGCTTTAATTAAATTGAAGGCAGAAACTCAATCTCAACGAAAAAAAGAGAACGAACGAAAGAGAGCTCTAACTTAGCTTTGGTCTTTCTTGTCTACCATTTTGCTTGTTTGAGGAGCTTTAGCTGGTAAATCTTCGCTTCTCTGTTCTAAAACGAGGAGACGCCTTTCAAAATGTTGTGCATGATTTTCCAAGATATAGTTAACAGTTCCTGGACCTCCTGCGATGCCGTTCCACTTTCAGCAAAACTAACAACAAAAACTCTCAGAAGTCTTGCGTGATATTCCACTCTTCAAGTAAAACGTTCGCACATAGCAACGTTAGCAATAACATGATGTCTCTCCGTTTCTATTGAGTGAGAGGGCAACCGCAAGATTGCAATCAACGTTAACCGCAGTTCCTCCACAGAAAACCATCATTTTTTCCAGGGGCCTGGATACTACTTGTAAAATCGATTTGCAATAACATAATCGATAAGGAGGTCTATATATAAATGCGGCGCACCGAACTGGTTCTTCTATAAGTTTCGTATGTATGCCTCAAGTTCTATAAATATCCAAAGGACATTTTATATATTTGCAAGATGTTGTGTTTATTTGGAAACAAGTTGGATATTTCTACATCGAGTTATATATAACTCTTATATAAATCAAGGAAGTATCTTCGTCCGTTTCGTTCAATTCAAGGACAGGCGAGCGACTTAAATCAGTAAGTCTGACAAAACATTTGAACATATGCATGAGACTGATAACACAAACACTGACAAGGATGACGATAATCATTTCTACCAATCTACAGCCAAGATCAGGGTCGATAACCAGGCCATAAATGCTCAAAGGTCCCGTGACGGCTCCCACCAGCAAATCAGACACAGTCAGGTTTATTATCAGATACGTGAGTGCGCTTCCGTAAATGGCGGTTTCTTGTAAAAGTGATGGTAATTTCAACGATGAAAACAGCAAACCAAATGGCACTAAATTGTTCCGCAGAATGGTCAGAATGTCCATCTTCAGTGTCATTAGTCATCCTGAAGCAAATCCAAGTGATGCTTTTTCCGCTTTTGTCTTCTGCTTGTTTCCATCTCATGCGAACTGAAAAAAAAATTAATCTAGAAGAATTGAAAGGAAGTTGAAACTTCTAATATCTTACATCACCATGCAATGAAATAATTCTAATCCCAACCCTTTAGAGTGTTGCATTTGAATCATAGTAAGTCTCAAAGCACATCCACAGACGCGAAACTAATTCATAGATCTTTATTCATTGCGTCTGAAACTACCCCCTGCGACACTAAAAACCTCATCTACATGATTCAATGCAACCGCTGTAATTTACAATACAAAGGAGAGACTAAAGGACGTTTAAAAGACCGATTTAATGAACACCGCCGTACCATAGATAACCTTAACACCAAATCTAAACCTACCACAGTCGCGGAACATTTCCTCTCCTCTCCTAACCACACTGCTAACGACATGCAATTAATCCCCATTGAGAAAATATTTTCTAATAGAAACTCAATCCGTAAGGCCAGGGAAGCTTTTTTAATTTCAAAAGGCAGAACAATTGATCCTGAAGGTCTTAACATCCGCGAAGAAACATATTAGTTAATTTTTTGTCATAAAGTTTATCTTTTTTTACACTTTTTTCTAGTATTTTATTTTACACTGTCAATCATTTTAGTATTACTTGTTTCCGGTTTATTACTACATAAACACCCCTTCCAATGTAAATTCTCATTGTACCTGAAGAAGGCTGGTTTGGCCAGCCGAAATATAGTACACAAAACTTAAAACCATTCTACGTTGTATCGGCCCTTGCTTTTATACTCTTTGTTGATTTTATTACGTCGATCAGATCACTAGTTTGATCCAACGTATACCAGCAGGATTATTGTCCACGGTTGCTTGCTTGAACATTTGTGCGGCTCATAATTTCACATTCAGTTGGCTTCTTCATTTTGAGCAAAATGACTTCATCTTCGATCGAAGTCTGTGTTTTAATTCGCGTAAAAGTTATAAAAATCAAGTACTTGTCAAAAGATACTCCGGAAGGTGAATTTTCACGTGATAAAAGGAAAAGCTTCAAACTTGGATCGATTGTGTGGTTAAATACATAATAATTCAACGCATCAACGGCTTTCACTTTACCCCGGCATCTAACATCTCACCAAGAAAGGCCAATTAACAGTTCACCGGCATTAATGGGAGGAACGAGTAGCTCAAACTCTGTGGAAGAAGCCCTTTCTTTGGACAAACCATTTGCTAGTTTTGCGGATGCTTGTTTTTACTTTACTGAAGCTTACGTATTTTCAAATGGTAGAAACCTCTACAACACAGGACAGTGAGGTAAATTAAAGGAAACATTTCTTCGTAACGCGAAATGTTGGATGAAAAGCCATTAACACATACTGTAAGATGTTGGATGGAACGCCATTTAAGATGTTGGATGGAAAGCCATTTAATGTTGAGAGAGTTGGCTCAACGGTCAAACACGATGTTGGATAGAAAATATTTGATCGTTTTTTGATTGTTTAAACTTGTTTTTTTTTTTTTTGTTTTGTTTTTTTTGTTGACTGCTCTGAATATAACGTATTGGCGCAAGGAAAGCCATGCGAAGTTGCTCAATACCAGTAAAGAAAAATTATAATCGTGGAGCTCCGCTTTTAGGCTTGGCTAAATCTACATATTAGGGAATATTGAAGATTTAATGAACAAGGTTTAAAAATGGAATTTGAAGTGGACAATTAGTAGATGGACACCAAAGCAGTTCCCCATTAACCTTCAGTGCCGGACTGGGACGAGATGGCCGAAGTGGATGGACGTGTGTTTCTGTGAAGCGTCGTTTTTGCCTCCACAGGACCAGAAAAATGTCGTTAAATTTGGAAATATGACAAGAAATAGACGAAGACAACGAAGTCAGCTAAGCAGCACTTCGAGTGAGGGATATTCTCCTGTTGCAAAGCGATTAAATTCGACTGAAAGAAACGGTTCGAGGTTCAGCGCTCAGACTCAGTCTTCTCCGATGTCCGAGAATACCGGTGCCGAAGATACTTCTTGCGATAAGCCGAGTATAAGCGAAATATGGAAAATTCTGAAAGCAATTCAGATGGATGTCGCCAAAATTCTGAACGAAAACCATGAGATAAGAAAATATATCGATGGACTAAACGCTTCCCTGCAGTTCAACGATGAGCAAGTTGCAGAAGTTAAGAAAGGAAATGAAGGTCTCGTGCTGAAGACGAATGATCTGGAAAACAAGTTAGCAAAAGCCGAAAAAACTATCTACGATTTGGAACGACAAGTTGAAAACCTTGAATTCGATCATGATAATCTCGAACAATATACAAGAAAATTCAACGTCGAAGTTCATGGAATACCAGAATGCGAAGGGGAGAACATGAGAGAAACTATCACAAAGGAAGGGCAAAAGATTTCTGTTGATATATCTGACAACGACATCGACATTGTGCTCAGATTGTACAGGAAACCTCCCGCCAAAAAGCCTATTATTGTGAGATTCACTTCTTATAAAAAGAAAAGAGAATTCTACAAGGGCAGGTTTAACTTAAAGGACACGAACTTTGGGAATTTTGGGCTCTGCGCTTTCTGACTCTGAAGCAAGAATTTTGATCAACGAAAATCTCACCCAGAGACGACAGCAACTCCTAGCCATGGCGAGAAATATGAAAAGAGCGCAAAAGTTAAATCGGGTTTGGACAGTAGACGGTAAAATATTCGCTCGGAAAACAGAGGATTCCAGACCTGTAAGAATTAACGAGCGTTGGCACTTGGAAAATTTGGCGCCCTGATGTTATGGCTAACAAGGCATTAGTTAATTGTCTCTATCTTGAACTGTTTTCCTTTCTTTAATTAATTTGAGATAAATATACACATTGTCTATATTGCAGCGATGTGCGTATATACGCTTTCATTATTTTTTTTTTCGAGTCTTTAAGAGGATTAACATAACTATTTCATGTTATCTGGTCGGCTCACCAAACGAAATTTAGTTGTGTTGAGTGTTGTGTGTGTATATTGTGTGTGCCCCTTTTTGTGTGTGTGTTTTATGTTTTTGCAAAATTAGTTATCTGTTTTGTTACGAATTTAGCTTACCGTAATGTATTGTTGACTTATAAGTTAAGTATTTTACGTGTATTCGTCTGTCGTTTCAATAGTCGCTGTTGTTGTTTTGTGTGTATGTGTGTGTGTTTTGTTTTCGTTTTTATTTTTATAGCGAATTGGTGACAAAGTAGGCTATTTATAATGTAAACCTTTTTTTATCCTTAACGTAAAATCCTTTTTCTTTCAATCTGTAATCTTCTTACTAAGAGTCCAACTTGGATTTTTTTGTTGTATTTCATTGTTGTATAACATTGTTAAATTTAAACTGTAAAAAAAAAAAAAAAAAAAAAAAAAAACATGCAAGAGAAGAAACCTTCAGTGCCCTTGTGGGGTGCCAACTGTCTGGTGGTGTATCAAAACATTTTTGTACATTTTAATCCCTTCTTTAAACTCCTTTTAAAAAAATTCACACCAATTCACCTTAAGTCCCACCTTAATGATCTCTGTTGTACACCGTAGCCCCGGCTATTTTCAACTTATTCTTTTTTCAGTCTCGCAGAAACCAAATCGAGTCTGCTGATGAAAAAAATATGATTTCCACGCACAATTTCGATTTGCCGGCAAGCACTCTTACGGTGGGAGGAAGGTGGGCGGAAATTACCATAGGATGGAAGGAAGATTCATGAGAGCGGTATAATTAAAGTCGGTATCGTTTAATTTCTTCGCGTTTGAGTCTCTACGAAACGGCCAGGCCGATAATTATACTATTAGGGCCATTGGAAGTCTTCTGCGTACTTTATGGCAGAATCACCGCACTATCCCATCTACCATTGTTAGCGGGACAATACATTTTTGTCCCCAGATCTTTCCTTGACGATCTAAACCGGGGAGAGCTGAGAGCCATCCCGGAAGTAGAGTCAATTAGACCGAATGCAAAAATTATTCTTTTGTTCGTATACAAAATAGCCTGACTAACCTCGTTCGGGATAACAAATTCTTTAGAATTCTTATCTCTAAAACGAGGTTAATAAGGCTATTTTGAATACCAACAAAAGAATAATTTAAAGGTAGGCATTTTCGCATTCGTTCTATGGTCGGAAGCACTTTCGTTTTGGAATCTCCGCAAAATGTAGATTCACTGAGTTGATCTTGTTGCCTCAACAAGAAGGGTATAACTCAGGTAAGGACGATGATTTTAAGAGGTAAGAGTGAAGAAATTAACTGTACTCTTTTCAGTGGGAAACGCCCGAGTGTCTTCAAAGTATCCTGTTTGTCTAGAATGAACTGTTGAGTTGATTTGAAGCTCATGACCTAACTAGTCAGTGGTAATTTCTTATAAGCTTCATTTCCATTATGGAAAATGAAACTATCCCTCGTTCGTTACTTCTCTTTTTACACTAAAAACGGCTGAAGGATATTTTGAATATAGCAACAGAAAATGCCATCGACCGAAGCGTTTGATCAAGGCTACGCGATATATTTTAAACAAAAGATAAACAACGGGATCAGAGAGAGATTGTGGCCAAGAAAATGTTATGGAAAGTGACAATTTGCCTTTCCCCTACCATATTTACGTTCACTTAATTGAAATTTAAAAGATGATATTTAGTATAGTATAGATATTTCTTTGACTCGGAGACTTCTGTCGCTTCGGTGTTTATAACAAGCACTGCGCAGTGTCAGATCACCCACAGAGGTGGCAGAGCTCGTCTCGTATTTAGTCATTACTGCATTCCACTAAATTTTATTGCTTTTCAATAGATTATGTTTACAGTGAAGAAAGCAAGAAAATGTTTATCAGTGTAACACGATAGCGCAGTCAGGACTTGTTGAAATCCTAACTGAATGAGTTCTTGGAAAAACTGGAGGTTTGCTGTTTTCAAGTCACGCTTCACTTCGGCTCCATCGGTATTAGAATAACTGCATTTTGTAAAGTGAAACACGGGTTAGGCAACGTTACATGTTCGATGTAATTCGACATAAAGGTTCAACTTTCATATGGATACTGCCAGTGGTCACATTTTTTTTTTGGATTTTATTGATTTTTTCCATAGCAAAACAAAACAAAATAGCAACAAAAACAGAACAAAAATAAAAACATGACTTAGCAATTAACGTAAACGAGATGTTATAACCAATTAAAAGCAATAAATTATAAATTTCTTGCGCAAATCGATAGGACTTCAATCTGTTACTATCTCTTAATATACTTGCCCCATTTTAGAGAGTTTATACATAACTTATTATTTAAACTTGCAATTCTACTTTCAATATCATAAACTGAATCGATTTTTTCTAAAAGAACAGCGAAGGACGGATTTAAAACTTACATTATTTCTACAATAATAGATGTATTGTTTTGCAATAATAATAACATGACTCAATAACAAAAAATCGTCCTTCCTTTTTCAGAGACCAAATAATATGTCTAAAGCGCAAAATGAATCTATTTGGATATTTATACCTCTCATAGTACACCAGCAAATTAAATCACTCCATAGCGTTGTGATGATGGGACAAGATAGGAAGAGATATTCAAGGTTTCGTCCACAGTTACACAAAAAGAGCATTCTGAGGAATCCACCTTACCCATTTTCTTTAGAAGGATATTTGTAGTTAAAATTGTATGGAATATTTTAAATTGAAATTCTCGTGACTTTGTATCCAGAGCAACCTTGAAAGACAAACTGTAAATTTCTTTCCACTCTAGAGAATGTTCACTAAATAGATCTGTGTATCGTTATTGGGCTGTTGGTGTTGTTGAGACTTTCGATTTAAGATCCGCATAGATGCCTTTAGAAATAGCTTTACTTATAAGAGTGCAAATATCAAGCAATCTTAAGTAAATTTCATCTCGAAGGACAAAGTCTAATTTATTTACATAGCTTGTTGTTTTAAGAATCTCTCGCCATTTGCAAGGAATCAAAGCTATTATAGCAATAATTCCGAAAAAATCCAGCGGAGAAAAATCAGATTCATTCAAATCACTGGTAGTAATGAATCGATTTTCTTTTGATATTAAATCATCAATTCTAATTATTCCTTTGCTAACCAGATGTTTATTGTAGACAGACGTGCCAAGAATACAAATGAACCTATTGTTCCATATAACTGTTTGAGGACGTGCCATGAATACAAATGAACCTATTGTTCCATATAACTGTTTTAGATATATCTTCGTGTGATGGACTGTCATTCCTTTGTCTAGTTCCCGAGCAATCTGCGAAGCATTCGAAACATTCTTTTTAGTACCAAGGAAGAGTAAGTGGAAGTTTTTTTTTCTAGTTGAAATCACAGCAAAGAATTAATTTGCCTCCAATCGGCTTGAGATAGAGCAATAAAAACGTTTTCCAAGCACTTAATTGACCGTTAGCAAATGTTTTACAGCACATTATTTGTTTTTTGATAATCGATTCGTAGTGAGGGGCTTTGAGACAGCCATGTCCAACGTCACTGATAAGGGAGGACCGTTTTACATTGTCTTTGCCTTTCCATATAAAAATCATGTATAATGCTCTTGGCTTCTTTGATCACCTCTTTGTCTAAACTAATAAAGCCAGCACGGTACATAATTGTTGGCATTACAAAGGTTTTAACAATTATTTTGGATTCTGCCGATAACAGTAAGATCACTCCACCTACTCAACTTAAGCTTTCCTTTGATGGAGTGCGTGATTTCATCAAATTTAAGCTTTTGCTTTAGAGCACAACATGGCTTACTAGACTGTTTAGATCCAGGCGAACAGGAACTTATCCTGCAGGCCTCATGTTTTTCGCTTTTGACACGGTTATATCGCTCGTCTGCATATTTATTCCCTTTATCAGTACTTGCTTGCCGCGCTGCCGAAAGGGAAACCACGGTACGACTACAAGACTCATTTTGGAGTCTCACTTAATTACAACCACTGAAATCGCAATGCCTTATCAATCTGAAGGTGGACCTTTAGCAACCTTAAAAAAGTGAAATTTTGTAAGGTTCCTTGCGAAATTATCGAAGATCCTTCCTGTAAACATCTTAAAGGATATTGTAACAAGCAAGTTCATGTGTTGGAGTCTGTTTTACAGGACTGATCTGAAAAGGAGCCCTCGAGAAAAAGCAAGAAGTTTATGAAAACTGGATACTGAATAGTTGCTGGACCTTTCCAATTATTTTGCAGGTAAAACGGAATCAAATGCAAAAGAGTCCTATTTGCTAATGCTTAAAGCTCCCTGTAAAATTTAGCTCTGAAGTCCTCCACACCCGGCTAACCATTCTTATCTAGCTTAAGTGTAAGATCTTCAAATTATATTATTTAACACAGACGAGAGGTGCCTTGCAACTATCCTGTTATAATTTCATTACTATATGAGCAAAAAATATCTCGTTACAGCAGTCTTTCAAAACAATTATAGCTTTAACAGAGTGAGGTCAGTTGGCATCCATTCCCCCAGTGTTTGTTTGTATTAATGCTGGGATGACCAGAATGGATTAACAACGTTTAGAAAATAAATTTCTTTTCTGCCGTTTGCTCTTTATTTTAAAATTGTTAGTGTCATTTGAATAAGTTTTCATTCTGACTCCCTTTCTGTAAAGCAAATGATGTTTTAGAACTACAAAAGAACGTCTTTGTTGGTTACACACGACTAAGTTAGTCCAGAACTCAGAGAACTGGCTACAAATCAAGTAGGAAAACGAACAAGAAATGATTGACAACTATTAATTCAAATACCGTATTCTTCTGTCGTCGTATTAGTTTAACCTTAAATTGCTACCCTGTAGCACAGAAGCTATTTTAGGCGACCGCCAACTGCTAAAAGAGAGTGGCATGAGGAGAGGGGAGAGTGGGAAGGAAGGGTGGTGTGGTATTTTCGTCTCCCAATACCCTCGTCCTTGTGCTTCACCCCCCACTCCCTTAAGACCTCCTCTTAGTACTCACTCCAATATGAGGGCTGAAACATTTGATGAAATATTCGGCGCTCGCTCAAACTAAGAAAAAACGCCTGCACGGTAGGCTCCTGAGTCTGACGCTATGGTTTTTTCATGCACCGTTTTTATTTTCTCTCCAACAGCAATGGGTGCGGAAGAGTCCCTGCTTCTCAATCAGAGAAGGACGGGCGCGAGCCCTTTACACTCCTTAATACTTGAACGCGCTGTTGTTGACGCTCTCCGTGAAATAGCAGAGGAATCTCAGGTGCCGTCTGAACAGTTGGAGCATGCCTGGGATCCAGAGGATTGCTCTCCAAGGTTCAGGGTACTAAGCGACAGGCTAACGGCCAGACGACTGCCTTCACCTCTTACCACAGATGGTATAAGAGGTATATAACTGCTTACAAAACCCGAATAACCAAAGTCGTGATTTTTGGGAAATGTTACGCGGGAAAAGCTGCCTTATGTTTGTCTTGCTTTTGCCTTATGTAGTTGGTCGCCATACTTGCAAACATAGCCAAGCATAGCCTTGATATCATTCACAAGACACGAAAAAATATAGAACTTAACTGTTTTCTTCGTTAAAAACTGACGGGAATTTGCGCTGTTAGGTTTATTATGCAACTGCGAGTTCAGTTTCCTCGTTGCGTTCTTTTACTGGGACCTCTCCTGTTCGCGCGAAGCAAAGAAAAAAAAAATCATTAGGCTAAGTTAATGAAACTGTCCGTGTGGATTTCAGTCATTGGAATAAAAAAGCTTAGCCCTTTTTAAAACGCCCAGTGTACGATATATCGTACGGATTTGTACAACAGACAGGCCTACCGCTTTCAAGATTGCCCATGCTCTCAAATTTACACCTGATTATTATGGTCTGTTTATAGTGTCAACCAGTAGCTTTTTTACTCTTTGAGAGCCAATACACTGGGAATAACCTTCGTTCTCCGTTCCATATCATTATTTGTTTCAAGCAAAACCAAAAATGGCCGTTTTATGCGCCCTGGAGCAAAGATAAAAAACTCACATCTTTGCTTTCAATTCTTTAATTCAAAATCTCCTTTGGAAACAAAATATTCTAATAAGCGAAAACCTTGATCTCATGACTAAGCATTTATCTCCAATATTGCCTCTCTCACGCCTACAACGAGTCGAGCATCAGCCATTTGATTCGAGCCACTTTTCAAGGCTTCTGTTTTTCTTTTTGGCGCCCGGATTGCATTCTGGGAGATTTGGATACGACGGCGAAATGGAAGTCCCGCCATCTTCATTTTGTAGATCCGGACATTCTGGCAAAATATAGTACGCGTTGTGTTCTTTGCAAGTTAAATCTCGCCAAAATTGCCTTTCTAGGTCCAAGAATCCATCACAGAACCATTACCAGAAATCCGCTCCAAGTTTATCAGGAGATAATTTATTCATGCGTCACGCGGCCTTTAAAACGGCCGCCGGAGTTACTAAAGAATGTATGAATTTCAACAGAAAATTTCAGATAAATTTACCGGTGGCAATGCTGCTTATTTTCCGCACGTCACATATAAAAACTGAACCGTTAACGGAGTGTTCTTTGTTGTCTTTCTGACTGAAAACGTTTAAAAACTTCAGACAATTTTTAATTGAAAAACTTCGGTTACTGACTCTCATACAGTCACCATTTTAGTCAGATTTTAGTAAAATTACTCACCTTTAATACAGATTTTGGAATACGAGTACCTACGGATTACAACTCATTACGGTCGCGAGCAAAACAACAACGGTTCAAATTGGTGACGTCACAATAAAACTTGAGTCCTCGGTATTCCAGAGCAGCAAAAGTTTCAAGGGAGACCTTCATATAGGACATCTAGATCACATTCAATTATTTGCATCGAGAAAATTGCCGAAAGAGTTAAGAAAAATTGGTCCGAGGAGTTAAGAGACGAATGACGTTTTCTTTCTCTTTCCTAATAGATTTTTTAAACATATTTGTTGTCGTTGTTGTATTCATATTTTTAACCAGGGAAGAAGGGTTACAGTCAAGGCCGGCACGTGTGGGAGATAACCTGGGAATGAGACGAGTGGGGATCTTTCGCTGTCATAGGCAAAGCCTCGGTTACGGTCCACTGGTGGGGTCTAACGCCCAATCATGGGGCTGGGATTTAAGTAGCGAGTTGACCCACCACAATGGGAAAGAATCTGCTTACCCAGCTAATTATCCGTCGTTTTCCGTTCCTGACACGGTGTATGTCATACTTGACATGGACAGTGGCACACTGAGGTGAGGAGATAGTATTTACTTTTCTAGCAATTAACTGAGCACGAAATTTCGCTGTTGATTCGCATCAAAGGCGTGATCGAGACAAGCACCTTTGATAGCCTTTAATATCAGCACTTCCACAGCTGTTTTCCCAGCGATGTAATGAGTGTCGAAGGTACTATACCATTATGAGCATGAATGGTACCTTTGTAGAAATAAAGTGAACCATCACTTGACCTCATTTTACAATGCATTCAATATTGATCAAAAGCGCGTTACCCAGGAATATTTTAATTCAACCACTGCGGAATAAGTCGCATAACCTTCCTGCCAGGATTTGCTCTTTCCTTAGGGATATAACCTGAAAAGACGTGTTGATTCCTTAGTAACTTGCAATATTCTCAACGTATTGTTCTTTCCAGCTTTGCAACAAGTGATACTCACCTGGGCGTGGCCTTTTGTAATTTACCTCGCGACCCTCTGATTCCCTTATACCCATGCGCCAGTGCAGTGTATGGCAACTGTGACATTAAAATGAAGTACCTTGGACGCGGAGGTCAGTCATTAATCACTCGATACAAGAATGACAGTAATTGTTTTCAACATTTTTGCCATATATGCACTTTTTCTCTCACTACAAAACTTGACCACAGAGTAGCGTCTCCTGGTAGTTAAACCCGGGTCCAGCCTTGTCAAAATACCGCCTTACTTATTTCAATGCTTCTTCTTATAGACTTCAGGAAACGTGAAGGAAGGTGTAGGCTTGCGTGCTGCATAAATGTCGCTTTGAAGTGTGAACATGTGTACCGTCTTTTTATCATTAATTGATAAATTGAACCATGGCTCAACAAAAAGTGTGAACAAAATTTATACTGCTTCTGAGTGAGAGAGCGCTTAGTTTGTTTATGGAACGTGAAACAATTTCTGGCTGACTAATTAATACACTGTTACTGAATGTGGAGAAAAGTGTATTCTCTTGTTAAACCACTTTCCCTTGGCATGTTAGTGGCAATTACATTAAAATTATGTCGGAAAAACTGAAGCATTTCCATTATATTTATTATCACTTACGTAATGTCACCAATTAACAAATGCATTGAAATTATTAATTCCTACTACGGTATCTACTTTAATGGATTCGATCTCTTTATCATTCTGATTTGAAAATTTATTTTCGTTTTCTCTTCTGTGAAAGACAACCTTCTTGCCAACCTGGAAGCGTTAAAAAGGAAAGCATCGACTTCCTCAGCACCATCCCCCACAATCAGATCTCCGCCACAGTCACCCGGAGCTGCATCAGTGCCGTAGTCCCCGAGTGCCGGGTTCCCTAGCCACGTTGCACCAAGTTCTTCTGAGCCCGTAAAGTCTTCGGAGGCATACACGTTTGACCACAGTTGCGGAGCAAAGGTCGCTGTGATTTGTGGTGGGAAAAAAGCCAAGAGAATTGAGTAAGAAATTAATCCGGCTTTAAACTAAAAGAAAGAGACTGTATAGGGAGTGGA
>JAEMWC010000549.1:280000-295000 GCA_016490735.1 Pachyseris speciosa | reverse complement strand
TATGTCTTATAAGTTGCACAAAGTTGAAAGGTAGTCCTTTATTATAGTCTGCAGACTCAACACCTACCTACCTTACCGCAATCTCTCATTTTAGGTGGTACAGAGGAGACACAGAGTAGCAACCAGGACCAAGTAGATGCTGTCTCTGTTATGGTCCGCATGAGTAACACCGTGAATATCATTAAAGAGGGGTCGTTTAGCGAGGTTCTTTCCATAGTCGCGAAAGTTAACAACGATATTCTTGAACCATACTCAAACACGGATAGCAGGGAACTCCGACAAAAGTACGGTGACCACTTATACGAGATCGGTGGTCCAATGCACCTCACCAATCTCCTTCGTCGGCTGATGGATACTGGATTAGAGACTCGGGATGGATGGCTGGGGATGTGCGTGGTTCGTAGTGTATTTTGGAACTACTCTGATGCCAGTCTGAAAATGGCCAAGGGCCTGGGGCGAAGTGGTTTGCTTAAGATAGTGTTGAATGATCTTGACACCTATGGCATAAAAAGCTCCACAAATGAGGCAAGTAGAACTATCCGCGAGGCTTGGTACATGTATAAGTTTTGCTTGTCTTCCGTACAGTCAAGACACTATTCATTATTTTCCAAGTTAGATAGCATGTGATAGATTGTTCTATCGTAATTACAAAGTAGTGAAACTGCATGTTCCCTATTGAATTATGCTACTAGTGCTCTCAGCTGACACGTTTTATATTAAGCAATTTACGTTTAATCCTAGTTAGTATTTTATAAAAGTCGCGTCGGTCGTTTCTATCAACAAGATGGCGGAAACAGCAAATTCTGACCAGATCAGCTTTCTGTTTCGTAGATAGAAGATTGCCCTTAAAGTCAGCTAGAATCCAGTATTTCATGTGATGTCCTCGAGTTGGTGATTTGAAGAAACTCACCCTTGTTATTTTGTTTTATTTATTAATTGTTTTGAATAGAAAAGGAAATATCTTGTTTCTTCTGCTGTCATCATTCTGCACCACTGTGCTAAGGCATCGGAAAACCGTCAGATCCTCTGCGATCTACGAGCAGAGTAGAGAATCGCTCCATTTATTAAGGCAGATGACATGGAAGTTGTTGTGTCGGCCTTATTGACGCTTTCATACATAACCTCTGATGATCAGAAAAAGCTGTTGGTGGCGGAGAGCAAGGTATATTTTAGGTGTGTCCTTTCATAAATAGTAGGGGATGCAACTGTGGAATCGAAGATTGAAATAGTTTTTTAATATCCAATAAAAAGATAATTTTTTTTTGCCTGACGATGAAGTCCCTGGATAGCGTCGAAACGTCATTAGATCGTTATGTTTTGAATTTTTGACACCACCTACCTCCTTCTTTATTTGAAAGGTTATTTATTTGCTATTCTGTTTTTAGTTTTTTTTTCTGAAGACAAAGTCCTAGAGGATAGCTCGCGACAGAGTTTAAAGGGAACCTCCACTCTTACACGAAATCCACGCTAAATTGTCGGAAATAATTACTAGCTTCCAAATTTTGTTTTGAAATGCGGATATAAAAAAAATGCATAAAAATCGATATCATTATCGCCTATTTTCGCTTTCAAATTTCCTGGGCGCGTACCGTCTCCCATTAAAATTAACGTACTCGATTTAAAGCGGGAACGAGGACGGCTAGAACTGTTTTACTTGGGTCATTAAAACCCTGGTTAGGACGTCTCTTTTCATTTTGTTCGTTTGTTTGTTTCCCATCTTGGTATGATAATAAATTCAAAATGAGTGCCCTGGCAAGCAAACATTGGTCGGCGCTCAACGCATACGGATATCTCAGTATCGTCCTTCGGCAGGCCAATAAAGCCATTCGTATTTCTTAATTTTCTCAGGTGTTGAGCCTTCTCCTTGGCATTTTGCGCAATGCTCTGGATCAGCCAAACCTGCAAAGCAGATCGAATAGCAGTAGTTGGTCGGCTTTGGAAATTGCAGTCGGTGTTAGTAACCTGCTCGCCAATGACCAGAACTTGGAGGCCATGCTGGATAGAGATATCGTTGAGCTGTTAACATCACTCATCATGAAAGGTGGTGTCACCGAAAAGGAGTGTGCTGCTAACGCCCTTTGGCTTATTGCAAAGAATAGTAAGGGAAAGATTAAGATCAAAGAGACCAAGACCGCAGTGGAACAGCTGTCGCGCTTCAGCACAAGTGGTGACCAGGCGGTTCGAGAGGCTGCAAAAAGAGTATTATTGGAACTGAGGGACACCAGAAACGCTCAAGGTGTGAACCCTTTAAATCATGAAAATAAAATACCTCATAGAAAATGTAATGTTTCAAGCCTATCGTGGTGAAATAGGTTCATTTATAGCTAGTCAAAAGAAAAGAGTAATAAGTACAATCCTTATGTTCATACAGGTGCGTCAAGCGTAAACAAATGCCGCAGGTTCAAGTCCTCGCTTAACTTGTCAGGTAGATATACATGTTATTTATTTTAACAGCAAACCGCGCCGACTCGGTTAGGATGCTTTTTTTGCTTTTGCAACGCTAGGTCGTATTAGCTTGCAATTGTGCGTTTCTCGAACGTCTTTCCAGAAATTCATTCGTCATGTTGATGTATATCAGTTATTTTCATGAACACGGAAGATCATGTACGCGGAGACGTACCTTAAAGCCGCCACATTTACGGAATAATTTTCATAGACTTAAATTTACTATCTAACTGGACACCGTTAGCGCGACTACACCATATTATTGTTTATACGATTATCTCTTATAAGCTGAGCAAGTTGTTTTATTAAGTGATCGCTTTCCCACGCATTATACGAAATGTTGGTGACAGAGACAAGCCACGCATAGCTTTGTGGCCTTAATCTTTACGTTACGTCTAGAAAATAAAACAAAAATAACCGTATGGTTTCGGTCTTAATTGAGACAGATTTATGATGGCTGTAGAACTGAGTAAATGCCCGTATTCATTCAGTGGCCAACGCTTTATGCCTGTTCATTTAACGACATTAATTAATAGAGATACAACCAAAATCTTACAAATAACTTGAGAACGCGTTTCAGACAGTCAGAAAATAAAGAATTGATACTTCGAGAGGCTGAAAGCAGGACTCGCAACTTCTTACCACAGTGTATCTTTCGTTTCAGACATTTTCTTTGACCCAAAGTTCGACAGATGTTTCTGTACTGAATGCCATGCGGCTAGGGGAGACAAACTCTACTACAGTCGAGGGCAACCTGCAAAGGACTATGGAATTCCAATAGGATGGTGTCGATTTGGGCTCAAGTAAGTTATAGATGTTCAGTTTTTCTTCTTCTTTTTTTTTTTTTTTTTTACTTTTTTGTTTGAAGTGGTCCGAAAGATAACCTCACTTCAGATTGCCATGTATTGGTTTGTATACGAACTGCGCCTGCTGATCGATTTTTACTCCAAGTGCAGTGCGACGCCTTGGGTGGGTGGAAAGGGCCGCACTGTCCTTGATGGGCAGACTTCTTTCTGCAGAACGATATTATTCCGAAGATTTTACAAACATTCCCGAACATTTACGGCGCACATTTATGTTAGCGGCTACATACCAAACCTTGTAAGTTAGTTCTGTATTCGAAAAATAAGGCAGAAACTTTCATGAGTGTTATTATATTGGGTCTATCGTTTCTTCGAGCCTTTATAGTGACGACCTTAACTTGTCTTCAGACATCAATTTCTCATTGCATAAATGGCTGTGATTTAAACACGCTTTTTTTTTGGAATGTCAAAGCTGTTCTTCAACTGTGTATCAAGCCAGACAGTTACCAGGTAGGACCACAGACGATCGCTGCAACTTCCGAGATCGACCCGAAGTTTAGTAATCAGGAGATTGAATGGTCTACCAAGCAACGTGGAGCTATAATACTCTACGGACTGCTGGTTAAACTCGATGAAGCCAACTGAGCTTGTCCAAGTGCAGGCTACCGGTGCACATTACGGCGAAGAGGTCAATTTTACCATGAAAAGTTGAGTTTTTGTTTTCGGTTCCCAAAACCTTGTAGACAACACGTAGGCGAAAGAGGCCTAATTACCGTAATGATTCCATTTAACACCCTTTCCAATAAGTGCCTGGCTATGTGGATTAGTGAAACAAATATGCAGAGTTAGAGTACATCATAGTAAAAATGTTTCAGTGGTCGAGGAATATGTCATAAAAATGTGTTGGTGTCAAGTATCCGGGCTATTAGAGGAATGATCTCCCTCCGAGTCTCAGTTTACGGTACAATTAACCACTAAACCGGTTTGTTACTATAGCGATAACTAACCGTACACATATCGCACCACATTTACACTCGTTTCGAGGAATACTAACTAGTGATATTACACGACGTTTCGAGGAAATCTTGACTTCATTTTCAAGTGAGAAATGGAACGGTCATTTCAGGTTTAAATTAAGTGATTGTTTATAACGTCAGCCAACGAATTAGTGCGCGCGCGATGAAATGTTCTAAACAAATACTTTCGCGCGAATTGAGTCTGATTGTGTGTTCAACTTCGGTTTCTTCTCACGGATGAAAAACATTTCGCGGATTATACAGTCAAGCTTTCCCTGACATTTCTTCAAAACGAAGAACTGTTTTAAAAACTCGGGGTTTGAAATTCCGTGGCAACCTTTCACATGTGCACCGACGGCTGAGGCTCTGTGTTCTTCAATTCGCTGATGGAGATGACGAGTAGTGTAACCGATAGAATCTGTATCGCACAGATCACATTTAAATTGATATACAACACATTGTGGGCTAACGACCGGTGGTTTCCTCTCCTGAATTTTAAGTTGCTGGCCAATTTTTGGACTCGTGAATACCATTTGTATTGGTTTGCCGATGTTGTTGCCAAGATGTACCCTTGTCTACTATGAAAGTGGATTCTGTAGCCTGTTTTAAGCACAACATGTGGAGTAAGATTTTTAGGGACCTGCAATTTTTACATCATTTTCATATTTAGTAATCGAGTTTTATATGATTATTTTTCGATTATTTAAATCGCATGTTTTCATTCATAATTTTAAGTGATGTTCTATTTTTAACTTGTAATTAGTTGATGATATCAGGGCCACAAGTTTATTAGCCTGTGGCTATTACGTGCTACCCTGGATAAATAAAGTCTAATTTTTGTTTTGCTTCATTTTTTAATTTTGTTTTCCTGTTATCCTTTTTCCGTTAGCGGCAATGTAATGTAAAATCAATTTTGCGGGATGGCTTGACCACCTCTTTTTTGTCTGCGAGCCCGATGTATTTTTATTCTGGAAAAGAAGCTCGAAATACCGCGACGACCTTGTACTAAGATTCAACACTGCGATGTCCGTCAAATTTGGTTAACATTTTGCCAGGTGATTGTTTTTTAAAAGCACCTTTCGCCACCCCATATGTTGGGTAGGTTTCCTTCTCTGAAGCATGTATTTAACGCGATTTGTCAGAATCTGATTAACTCCAAGGAGCTCAAATGAATGAATGAATGAATGATAACTTTATTTAAGGACGGTGCCTCCTATTGCTAGTGCGCATACGTTCTGCGCACAACGCAACCGTCTTGTCTCGCGCGATTACTTGCGCGATTTTCTCAGACGATTGAATGGCTGTAAGCTCTTGATTTATCGGATAGCTTTACAGGATTGTCCTCTAATTCCCGAAGAATCAAGAAAACGTTTTGTCCCAGCATGAGTCGCCATACCGGATATCCCAGCATGCCCAAGGAAAAGACATGCAAATTGTCTCGAGCCCCTAAAACAGTGCCTTAAAAGTAGAAAATAACCAACATAGCTCTAAAAAACGCGTGGTGACCCCCACTTTTTACTTCACAAAACGAAAGTGGTAAGCCTACTCAACACTTGGTGGTTTTTTCAGAGTTCGCAAAATATAGTTAGCCTGTTATTTTGCTCAACTAGAAGAGAGCAGTCACGACCAAAAATGTCTCCAGTGCAATGATTTTGTAATATATACCACATAAAAAGTAGTTTTTAGATCACCAGTTGTTATGTGTTTCAAAGCTTGTGGTTTGTTGTTGCTTTGGTGTATGTAAACGGGCATTCTATGAAAATGTTCAGAGAAATATTTCCCCCCCTTTTTTTTATTTGAAAAAAAAGTCTATTTTTTCAAGTTTTGGACTTAATTATCTCTGAAAAATGCATAGTTACCCCCAATTTTCTTTTCAATTTTCAATGGCCCTTACGAACATCTGCTTTTTTGTATAGTGATAATCCGTAAAAAAATATCTTCGTATTAGAAGACTCCGTCCTTAAACACGGTTAAAATATCAGTTTCACATAGAAAATATATATAAATATCTTCTACAACTGGTTTACATATTTGCCGTGTGCATGCGAATACTGTTCCGAAAACAGTCTGTGAATTTTTCTCTTGAAGAGACCCAAGGAACTTGCTGTACGCAGTTCCTCAGGAAGATTGTTCCATAAAAGAGCGCCACTGTAACTATAGCTACGCTTCAGGTAGTCAGTTGTCGGCTTTGGAAGGGATAGTTTACCCTTGGCGTCGCGAAGATCATAATTCGAAATTCTCGGCTAAAAACATGGAACAGGGACGAGCAAGGCAGAGCTTTGGACAGATTTAATGTGGTCATTAGTTGAGTTCTGAAAATTAAGGTTCTGAAATTTAAAGTGGCTACCAATTTGCAGAACTTGTCCTTTGATAAATCAATGATACACGATAGCTGCGCGATAGAAATATTTATCAGTTCTTGGTATCGAGCAACTACCAGCTCATTGATACACTGTTGATACACTGTTGACTTTAACTTTTCAAGATTATAATTCCAAAATAGGCTGGGTTACCCAATGTTTTTGCTTTTGATGAAGTTTTAATTAATCTTTTTGTCAACTTCCATTTTTGGTATCCGTAGACGGCAATATATAATTAGCTATACTGTTCCACTAATGTGGGGACATAGTTTAGCTAGTTGTAGTGTTTCTAAACGAACCTGACGGTATTGAAGGGTTCTTGGTCCCTCACCCCCACCCCCACCCCCTCCTCACCCCCCTCTCCCTCCCCCATCCCCACTCCACTTCGTCCTCCAACAGCAAAAATAAAATGAACCACAATCTTAGCCATAGATATAGTACTTTATTTACAACCAGCTAATGTTTTTGTACCATCTATGGAGATACACAACTATTATTAAGCATAGAGCGGTTTTCAATTGCGTGTCGAAAGTAATTATGGTTTTGCTTTGGTTTTGTATTGCTCCGCTCTGTGATTGGACAGGAAAACTCGCGCCACTTTCTCAGCCAATGAGAAGCAAAACCAAAACCAATTGTAATTTGCACGCGCGTATTTTCCCGCGCTTTACGCCGGCTACATGTAATTGCTTCGTATTCTGATTGGCTCATTGGATTACTTTCTTGTGTTGTGCTTTTTTGTTTTTTTTTGTTTTTGTTTTTACGACACTCAATTGAAAAGCGCTCTAAATACTCCTTCAGTATTCTCCCTACGTTGCATTTAACAAGCACCTAAAGATACACTCAAATCCCCCTCCCTCCAACTCATTGTTGCTTGCGCCTCTGAAACATTTTCTTAGAAGTGGCGGCTTTCCAAATTCAAAATTCTCGAGTTTTAGCAACGACAACGGCAACGTCAACGAGAACACCACAAACAATAGGTCTAATTAACAAAAACAATCGCGTTGCACGTGCGTTTTACATTTTCTTTGACGTCTTTTTTGACGTCCCCTTCAAAAGAACAACATCGATGACCAAATTTTAGGATTCTCGAGAACGGAGCACATGACGTTAATTTTTTCATTTATTTTCCTTACTTTGACGCCGTTCTTATTAATACAGTCCCTGAATAGTTCGCCAGTATTTTCCAAGTTAAATTAAACAAATTGGAATAATCACGAAAGAGTTGCAAAAACGAGAAGTTAGATTTTGAAACGATGTTTTCGTTGCCGCCGCCGTCGTCGCTGCTAAAGCTCCCTATTGAGTACGGGAGGGGGACGGGAAGGTCCTTTTTATTATATTAATATAATATTTATTGAGTGAGTGATTGTGGAATTTTCTCAAAGCCACTTCGAACTCGGAAACTGAACATTTTCTACCCCCAAAACTATCTTTTCAGGTAACAAAACTGAACAGAGCATCCACTGTTTTAGCTTGCTCAAGGACTGAATGTTCCTCCAAGAGATCCTTATCCATGTTCTGTGGGATTCAGGAAACACGCTAATTTCTTTCTAACACACCGCCAAGTTCAATCGCTGGTTGGACACATCTCGTCTCTGCAGTGTTTCCACAAATAAGTTCCTTTACGGCTTTCCTAAACTCTTGCATTCTTATCGCGTATATCAGTGGATTGACTAAAGAATTAGCGTAAAACAATACTTGAAATGCCTCGACGATTTCGGAGTGGGAATCTATAGACAGCGTAATACTTAAGGGGATAATGCTCAGTAAAGAAACAGCACAAACTATAAATAACGTTACTGACATTTTCCTGTGTGAGGCAACTGCGCCAAAAGGTGCTGGAGCAGGGTTACGTTTCACATTTTCAGTAATGATAATACTAGAGACAGTGATTATAAGAAGGTTTAAAATAGTGTAGCATAAACTTCCAACGTCTTGAAAATCTAAAAACACATCAAGAGCAACTATCACGCAAGCTAGAATCAATGCAAGTAACCAACTGCCAACAACAAGTTTGAAGTACACCCACTTACTTATCAAACAGTGCCTAAATGGATATAAAGTCGCGTGCAGCCGCTCCAAGGAGATGAAGGAAAGATTAGCTACGGAAGCTATGGGAAATAGGCCGCTCAAGATACCAATGAAAAAGCCAAGCCAGTTGAAGGAATCTCCAAGACTGATGAACGTGCTAAGAGGTCCCGACAGTGCTCCTACCAGCAAATCAGCTACAGTCAGATTTATTATCAGGTATGTAGTGCGCTTGCGCACTTGGCGCCTTTTTGCAAAGGCGACGAGTGTGAAGGTGTTGATTGTAAATATCACAATAAATTCAACCAGGTAAACTGTAAACCATACACTGCCCGGCTTCCATCTATCTTCTTCCTTTTCCGCCATGCCTCCATAGATTTACGATCTTTCTACCAAAGTTATCTCTTCATGGTGACCACAATTCGTAGAGTGAAAGAAAAAAAAGAACAGAAAAACAACGACAAAACAAAACAATAAACAAACATAGAAAAGGTTAGTGTAAAAATTAGGATTTTCTGACTTAGTGTAACTCTTTATCGGTATTGGTACTAGACGTATTGTTCTTACGAGTAACTGTATATGCTATAAATACATTTTTATTAACTTATATTTTATATTGAACTTAATTATCTTACTTCTGTATTTCGGTTAAGGTTACCGTTTACCGTTTACCTAAAGTTACAGAAAATTTTGAAATTCGTTAGAAGAAGACACCGACCGACTGATTGCACAGAAATGGCTCTCAGGGGAAAACGGTTTTGAATTATCTAATTTCCGCCTGAATACTTTTTAGTTAAAGATAAGTTAATCTAGCGGCTGTCCAAATTTGAACAAAATCGAACAAATGGCCCTTGAGGTATAACTCTCGAAAGTGTTCCCTTCAAGACAAAAATAAACTTTGCGAAAACAGCGCTTGAAAAAAATCTTCACATCACAAACAAACACCGTCCCCAAACACCTCTTTCGACAATCGGCCAATCAATGTAGGCTAACTTTTCTTCCGCTCACCTACTCTGAAAATATTCCGCGTAATTTTACCTCCATGGAAACACTCGTGCTTATCATTATGTCGCATATTCTCCGTCTTTGACTAAGTTTACTTGACCCATTGTCATAGCCGAAGAACTAAAGGTGCACAACCTTCATGAAGCAAAGCAACTTTTTCGCATCCAGTATTTCCCGCGCAATTCGCTCCGGTTGGTTGCATTCGTATTAATATACTGTCAACGTTTACATCTGGTGCAAATAGGATTTTTCCCACTTTCTCAGCGACTATGCACTCGTTTAAATAATGTTTTTTTGTTTGTTTGAAAGATCACAGTAAAAAGTTCATTTCTTTGTAGAAAAATTAAAAAACAAAAATTTTATAAAATGAAAGTACACGGTTACGTTAATTCGTTACCATTTTTTATAGCTTATTTTCTAGGAAAACTGGTTGCAGGGGCAACTTCCTGATTTCCTTTTTAAGGTCGATGTGTTTTATGTAATTTTATTTAGGCACATTGAATAAATGTTATGTTATGTTATGTTATGTTATGTTATGTTATGTTATGTTATGTTATGTTATGTTAGGTTAGGTTAGGTTAGGTTAGGTTAGGTTAGGTTAGGTTAGGTTAGGTTAGGTTGGGTTATCTTAGGTAGGTTAGGTTAGGTTATGTTATGTTGTGTTGATATGTTCTTATGTTTAATTGAAATGTTAAGAACGATGAAAACTTGCTATATGTCAAATTTCGTTTCAGTTTCTTACCTCTGGCCTGTGATATTAGGAAAAACAACTTTATCTAATAAACTCCTCTAGCCCAGGCCTTGAACTTACCTACTTGAGTAAAATATGTACTTGATGCTTTCCAGTGTCATGATGCAATGTTTAGACTATTGTTAGTGCCCAAGAACCGGACCACCACTCTTAAAGTGTATATGATACGATTTTCGTTTGCGTTTTGTGATGCACATAAGTGCTTAATAAACAGGCGCTGCTGCAAAAGTCAGAACATTTTTTGTGTGTTTTGTGTTTCGCTCCCTAATTGCCTCTTTTTCGATTATGCCGCAGACTGGGTACGAGAGTGTCAGCCTATTTGATTCCTGTGCTAAAATGGAGCTATTTGAGTCAAAACTCTCGCATTCCTCACTTTAGTGCGTAGTGTCGTTCTCCTTTGTTCACAAGTTAACTTGCTGTTAACCGTGATTTATAATGAATCGAGCAGACTGACGTCAAACACGTGAAACAAAAATTGTGACCTTTTGGCCGCGCGCTTTCCGAAGACTCTTTTGAAGGGAAAATAGCCCATTTTAAGCGAAAAAATTCTCCTTTCGAAAACTTTAAACATTTAATAAGCTCAAAATCGTTTTTCATACATACCAAAGGACAAAAAATACAAAAACAAAATGCCATTTACACCTTGAGGAACCTCGGACAAAGAGTTTCCAAAATGTCGTTTGACGCGCCCCCCTTCTTAGTGGAGCTCTAGCTCTAGCCCGAAGGGCCGCCAAGCGGAGCACCATGGGTAGGAAACTATGGTAACCCATCTGTTGGAGAAAATTTGGTTTTGGTCACCGTACGTACGATCTCCGTACGTACGTCGGCCGATTCATGTATCCGCTGAGAAATGTCCTATGAATTGCTTCGCTAATGATAATGATAATAATAATAACAATGACAATGACAATGACAATGACAATGACAATGACAATGACAGTGACAGTGACAGTGACAGTGACAGTGACAGTGACAGTGACAGTGACAGTGACAGTGATAATGATAATGATAATGATAATGATAGAGTGGTTTTCAATTGTGGTTTTACATTGCTTCGCTCTGTGATTGGCTAGGAAAACTCACGCCACTTTCTCAACCAATGAGAAACAAAACCAAAACCAATCGCGTATTGAACGCGTATTTTCCCGCGCTTTACGCCGGCTACATGGAATTGCTTCGTATTCTGATTGGCACGTCGCACTGCTTATTTCTGTTGTGATTGGTCAGAGTAATTGCTTTGGTTTTGGTTTTGGTTTTGGTTTTACGACACTTAATGAAAAGCGCTCTAACAATAATAGTAATGATCAAATGAAGAATGATCCTCGCAGTTGTAAACGCAATTTATGAAATAGGGAAAAGAAGCCTGAAAAAAATTTTGGACTTCAACGGGGTTTGAACCCGTGACCTCGCGATTACCGATGCGATGCTCTAACCAACTGAGCTATGAAGCCACTGACGTTGGAAGCAGGTCAATTGTGGGCTCATATTTTCCCGTGAAAAAAATGAGTGTGAATAATATATGAAATGAATCATGTATGAACTGCGGAAATGAAATCAAATGAAGAATGATCCTCGCAGTTGTGACGCAATTTATGCAATTGTGAAAAGAAGCCTGAAAAAAATTCAGGACTTCCACGGGGTTTGAACCCGTGACCTCGCGATTACAGGTGCGATGCTCTAACCAACTGAGCTATGAAGCCACTGACGTTGGGAGCAGGTCAATTGTGGGTTCATATGATCCCGTGAAAGAAATGAGTGTGAATGATATATGAAATGAATCATGTATGAACTGCGGAAATGAAATCAAATGAAGAATGATCCTCGCAGTTGTGAACGCAATTTATGCAATTGCGAAAAGAAGCCTTAAAAAAATTCAGGACTTCAACGGGGTTTGAACCCGTGACCTCGCGATTACCGGTGCGATGCTCTAACCAACTGAGCTATGAAGTCACTGACCGGTCAGTTGTGGGTTCATATGTTCCCGTGAAAGTAATAATAATTAATAATCCAACACGGCGGCATATGTCTGCTAAAGAGCTAGTTTACAGCGCACATCTTGGAGTTTGGACATCCATGTTGTGGTCAGTTAAAACCTGTCAAAACAAAGTATCCGCTGACCAATACACGTGACCATATCCCGGGCTCAAGTTTAAAGCTTATCGAGGTCAACTGCGTCTTTGAAGTTGACCGCTGACCAGGTACTATTTTTTATTGGATCGCGGGCTCAATCCAGGATAACGAGACACCCAAACAGAAACGAAGCTTAATTTTCCGTGCGCTTTTTGCGGCTCGTAATTTCATATTCAGTTGTTTCTTTCATTTTGACCAAAACAACTTCATCTTCTTCGAAGTTTGTCTTTTAATTCGCGTAAAAGGCATCAGAATCAAAAACTAGTTAACACATATTTCGGAAGGGAAGGGCAAAAAAAAAAAAAAAAAAAAAAAACTTATAACCTGTTTTTGTGAGTCCGATTTCATTCCGATGACACTGCGTGAACAATCCCAAAGGCTAGATAACATGTACAGTCATTCTAACAGGGGTATCCGTGTAATTGACAAAATGCCAGTAATTAAGTCTTATATGCTTTTTTAATGAAATGCTTACTTTTCTTTACAATCTTGACTTGAGCTTAAAATGCGGGTGCATTTGTGGAAACTGTGTGCCCATGCAAACTGGGCAGGAAAGTGTCTGCTGTCGTGAAATCTCAGCAATGAAGATTACTGAGAATGAGAATTTTACTGCTGTGTGCACAAATGCAGCTGTTATTTAGATAACTTATAACCAGTATCTAGAGAATGAAGGCCCGATTGATAATGAGCCACTAAATGGGTACGTATATATATGCTTGTAAACATTGTCATATTTTTTGTCAGCCCATCACCAACATCTGAAGTATGTGTGTCTGGAAAAAGTTTCTGATTTTAGGTAATGCATGAATTATGTGGGATTGTTGTAAGGAGGTCACCTACAGTTGGTTTATGTCTGTATCAAAATGGGAAGGGAAAGAGCATAGTCATAATGTGGTCTAGAAATGAGCAAGGTTTCCACATGAAAATACCGTAGTTTTTAGGTTATAACGCGCACTCGGCTATAAAACGCACCCCCAACTCAGCAACATTTGGTAAAAAGACGCGCCATAAACTGAAAGTAACTTCAAAAGGAAATACATGTGGAGCGAGAACGAAGTTGTAGTAAACAAGAACAAAAATCCGTGCATAAATATACAGCCAAAAAAGTAGAGGGAACACATTTTATCAAGTTTATTTACTTGTGACCTACGAAATAACTAAACGTTTGTAAACAAAGCAAGAACGTTGCATCCTGATTCGATTCAAATGAAATTGTCACATGCGCGGGCGAATAAAACTAAAGCTGATTCACCTTGATTATTCAATAGCGTAAATTGTCAAACACTGGCGACGAGAACGCTCGAGGTAACTGACCACAAATGTCAGTGCACAAAAATGGATGGATGGACGAAGGTTTGTTTAAATTCCTTAGAAAAAAAAAACAGTTTACATTTCTCGCAATGGAAGTGTCTGCGATGTTAGCACTAACTTAAGTATCACATTACAGAGCACCTGCGTTTAAGCACGCCCGATATGCAAAAACGGCTTTGTTTTGAAAATACTCGCGATGTTCTTTTATCTCGCATTACCAGTTTTGAACAAGTTGAATTGAAGTTCTGCTTGCCGGTATATCGTAAACTAAGGCGACAAAATTAATTTTCAATTTGGAGCAATGCCTAGCTTTCGGCTTATAAATCTGAAACAACTTGTTCCTGTGACTTAAAACTCCCATCTAGGCTAGCATAGGAAGAGGACACACAGTTACTCCGCTTTCTAGGATATTATTATCCAACCACTAAGATCAGCCTCCTCGAATGTAAACAAACGCTTACTTTGCCGAAAGGATTCGAAGTAAAAGGCTCTGGCCAAATATATTTACGGCTACTGTACATACGTAAATTCCATTTGTACGCCACTGATAAGGATGTCAATGGTTTGCACGGACGTCTCAAACTTAATACAAGATCGAATTACGAGAGAGAGCAAAAGGATCACTCTGCATCCAGCTATTTCAAACAAGATGGAAAATGTCTACTTCTAGCTTTCTGCGTTTTGCAAACGCTGAACGAATAGATTAGGAATTGCCGCTTGAAGTCGTCCCGTTATTCGGCGGACTAGAATTGTTGTCGGTTTCTCTTCTGGCCAATTTTTGTTTCGGATTCCACGTTTTTATTCTTGAAAAAAGTTGGCACGGCATCATCTTTCAAGTAAGTCCTCGTGGCTTTAAAGCTGGAACGAACGAACTCCTTGCCACGAGATTTTGTTTGAAGCTGTGTGGTGTGAAATGTAAAATGGTCTGCACAAGCGATTCCCTCTTCAGTCTTATGAGCCATTCCTTCCGTAGTTTTGGGTCATGAGGAAACTTGAAAATGCTTACTTTACACTTGGAATTGTTGCTGCAGTTTATTGCAGCACAAAACACAATGCTTTCCGCTAAGAAAACGACACTAATTTCAAGACTCACTTGTAGTTTTTAATGTTCCCGCAATTTTTCAGCTCGCGAACAGTGACGTCACGACTGTTAA
>JAEMWC010000549.1:227500-272500 GCA_016490735.1 Pachyseris speciosa | reverse complement strand
GCAATTTCGTCTAGCAAGGAGGAAATCAATCAATTTATAACCGCCGTTAATTCCTTTCATCTGGCTCTAAAATATACCTGGGAAGTTTCGGAAACTTCCCTGGCCTTTCTTGATATCAAAGTTTTTATCTGCGGCAACGGTTTATGTACCAGTGTGCACTACAAACCCACCGATTCTCACAGTTAGTTGTTGTATTCATCTTCACATCCATCTCATGTCAAAAACGCCATTCCCTATTCTCAGTTTCTTAGACTTCGACGTCTATGTAGTGATGACTCTGATTTTTCCAAGAAATCAGAGGAAATGTGCCAGTTCTTCGAGAAACGTGGCTATCCTGATTCTGTAGTTCAATCGGGCCATCACCGCGCTCAGCAGATTGATCAACAGTCAGACGTCACAAAAAAGTTGATGGGTTCGGTTCTCACCGGAGACGTTATTCTAAACTGTTCCTTTGTCTGGCTTTTTCTCGCCACGTCATATCATTATGAACAAACTCGTCACTTGTTTATTCTATATTTTTGTTTCAATTCGTCGCCCTTTGTTCCTTTGTCTGGCTTTTTCTCGCCACATGTCATATCATTATGAGCAAACTCGTCACTTATTTATTCTATATTTTTGTTTGTCACCAGGATTATATCAGTTATTTCATTAGGTTTATTCTTGGTATAAAGTTGTAGAGGAAATGTTCTCAATTGTTTTGGCCTTATTGGGGTTTCGCTGTTCGCTATTATTAAAAGAATCAGCAGTAGTGGTTTCTTTAGCTCTTGGAATTCAGCAGGGACGCTATTGTTTAAGGACGAATGTTACTCAAGCTTAACGTGTATGGATAATCAGGTTAGGTTCAGTTATAGAGTTTTACCATTTCCGTGCAGGTCAATTCTGGTACAATTTGTACGCCTGCCTGATACTTTCAATAGTCGGAATTCTGGAAAGGAATATTTAGTGGTTGATTATCCTTCCATGCAAAAGCAACTCAGCAAATCTTTTGTTACAAGTTCACCTGTCGTCCTTGCTCCTTAACGAACCTATTCATTATTTTTCCGTTTCCAGTATAAAAAGTAATTTAGTTTTTTCCGTAATGTCAACTTTAATTTTAAAATAGTAAATTAGTTCCGTCCGCGGTGTAAAATAGCAATTTAGTTTTCTGCCGCAATAAGAGTTAATTTAGTATCTGCCAATAGGAATAAGTTTCGTTGTCGACATGTGATCTCACTCGAAAGCTGTTCACACATCATTTAGATGTTAACTTAGATCTTTTGTTTCCACCACCTGACGTTTGCCACACTGTACCTTGAAGACAAAAGGAAGCTGTACAAACAAAGAACTCTTGTACAATATATAAGAAACCTAGGATATACCTCACAAATTAATGTGATTTGGTAAGCTGAAGCCACTCTAAAGGCACTAAGGCCACATGGTAGCGAGCATTACCCCTTAAATCTACCAAAGCAAAGATTGAGCCCAAGCATTAGCAGCCATGGACAGCTGCTTCGGCCTTGTTGGGCCTCATCCGCATGGCATAGCTAATGCTCAGGCTCAAGTACCCACATATCCATAAAACAAGCAGTGAAAACGTAAAGCTTGTGGGATGTGGCTGGAGTGACAAAGGATATACCTCACAAATTAATGTAATGTGATTTGGTAAGCTGAAGCCACTCTAAAGGCACTAAGGCCACATGGTAGCGGGCATTACCCCTTAAATCTACCAAAGCAAAGATTGAGCCCAAGCATTAGCAGCCATAGACAGCTGTTTCGGCCTTGTTGGGCCTCATCAGCATGGAATAGCTAATGCTCAGGCTCAAGTACCCACATATCCATAAAACAAGCAGTGAAAACGTAAAGCTTGTGGGATGTGGCTGGAGTGACAAAGGATATACCTCACAAATAAATGTGATTTGGTAAGCTGAAGCCACTCTAAAGGCACTAAGGCCCTTGAGCCTGAGCATTAGCTATGCCATGCTGATGAGGCCCAACAAGGCCGAAACAGCTGTCCATGGCTGCTAATGCTTGGGCTCAATCTTTGCTTTGGTAGATTTAAGGGTAATTCCCGCTACCATGTGGCCTTAGTGCCTTTAGAGTGGCTTCAGCTTACCAAATCACATTACATTAATTTGTGAGGTATATCCTTTGTCACTCCAGCTACATCCCACAAGCTTTACGTTTTCACTGCTTGGTTTATAAGAAACCTAGTTGAGCTTGTAAAATCGGTTACATTTTCGGTTACATCAGAAGAGGGTTACATTTTCGGTTACATCAGAAGTGGGTTACAACAGCAGTAACATCTACGCCATATGATGCTTACATAGTTGGTTACGACTTGAAACAGTATAAACCTCTGCTGTTGAAGATCGTGTTTTCTCTGCTGTTCGACGAGTCCAGTTAGTCGGATCCCTGGTACAAAAGTTGTGACGAGCTTCCCCTCGCCCGCAAGTGAGTTGCTCAAGAGTTAATTTCCCCCCGTGATTGAAGTTTGGCAGTAGCACACGCAAGTTGTCTCCGAGAAAACAATCCTCCCTGGTAAGAGAAAAACCCTCGCCGCACCAAGCAAAAAAAAACCCTCGTCACATGTTTCAATTCGTCGCCCTTTTTCACCGCATCAAATGTAAATCGTCAGACTACTCTGAGATCGGTCTTCTTAACAATACATAGCTATCTATTTCGTCACAAGTTTCACCAGAATCAGGTTAATATAATAAATAGAGAAACACAAATGACGGATATATTCGTTTCAATGTATCTGCCTTGACAACGGCTACAGTTACTGTGTTGTCTCACCTCAAGGAAACCTAAAAATATATACGAAGAACGAAAAGTAATTGGAATTTAGAAAAAGGACCTTGAGACCATACCTTCCAATCCTAACAACGTTTTCACTTTTGGATCTTTCACTGTTGTATGATATTTCCTTGTTTCCTAAATCCCACGAACTTGTGTCGATAACATCCGTTGTAAAATACCGCAACTGCATAAGATTTGCTACTTTAATTGCCATTAACTTTGCGCATGCGACTCGCCAAGTTTTCATAAGGTGCCAACATTCATATTCACTTTTAACCAATGTAAGCTCCCCTTTCCCATCTGAGCTTTTGAAAATCTCTAAGCGGCGGTGACGTTCGAGAATCATCTTATATCATTATGAAACGCCAGCTGCGAAAGCTGAATTTTAATAGACACCTCCCACCCTTCCCCGCTCCTTCAACCTTCGATGTTTGTCTTCAAGCGACATTCTAGCAACACTGCTGAAAAGAGTACCTCGCAATTAATAATGTAAATTCGGACAATCTTACACAGGTGAAAATTTTTCCCTCAGCATAGGGATACCCGTAAAATTTCAGAACTATGTAGAAACATCCATATTTTCACTATATTGTATTACATGACTCTCACACTTGGCCATTTTAATTACTGACCTTGAGACGCTTTTTCCAGCAGCTGATGAATTTTCCTGTCTTTATGTGAGGGATCTGTTGTTGTTTTATTCTGCTATCTTGAATATTATTATTATTATTACTATTATTATTATTATTATTATCATCATCATCATCATCATCATCATCATTATTATTATTATTATTATTATTATTATTATTATTATTATTATCGTTACTAGACTGTGTTATTTTTTTTTGTGGCTGACGCTAATTCGAGGTAGGTTGAGTCATCGTTCTCAGGGTGCCGGATTGACAGTTGGCGAGGAAGGCGTCATAATTTTCAATTCAGAAATGGCTAGAAGGCAATACGAACTAAAGAAAGAAAGAGGCCAACGAAGGCCGACTGGAAAATTATTGAAATGAGAGGTGCCAATCAAATGATGATGATGATGATAATATTAATAATAATAATAATAATAATAATAATAATAATAATAATGATAATAATAATAATTGAATTATATAATAATGTAAATTTGATAGGTGGTATCAATACCTGGGCTGTAGGCGTAGTACGCTACAGTGCAGGGATTGTGCATTGGACAATGGAAGAGGTGGCCAGCATGGATAGAAGAACTGGGAAGATCTTGGCAATGAATGGCTGTTTGCACACCACCTGCCGAGGAAGCAAGGGGAGAGAGGATTGATTGGCATTGAGGAGTGTTTTAGGGGGGAGAGCAAAAACTATTGTAATTGGTGCTCTTGGTACTTTTCTAATAACCTACAGAAGTATCTGGAAGACCTGCACATTGCTCTAAGCATCCAAACATTACAGAAGTCAGTACGGTTGGAGTCCGCGGGAATTCTCCGAAGAGCGCTGGAACGCTAAGGTGATGTGTCACTACCTTCTGATAGGGGATACTCCAGTGGCAACCACTGTGATATAGTGTGATAATAATAATAATAATAATAATAATAATAATAATAATAATAATAATAATAATAATAACAAAAATAGCAAATTAAAATTTTTACCGCGCAGTTTCTATAAAAATATTCAACTACGCCTTACAATAAGATATAAAAACACTTCGGTATTATGTCCGTTCTCGTTCAGTGTCACCTGATCCAGCATTACATATTATTGGCAGTATTCGTGTGTTGTTGTTTCAACTGCTTATAACTCCCAACACAGTGTTCAAACCCACTGAATCATTGTTAGTTTGTTTTTAAAGTGCACCTAAACCAAAATTTTTTTTTTCGCTAAAATAAATCTTTGCAACTGTTTGAAACGCATTGCGCCTTTTTTCGCAAATCTTGAGGTGCAAAGATTTATTTTAGTGAAAAAAAGTTTGGTTTGAGGTGCACTTTAAGCAAGAACTTACTAAGCGCTTCTACAAAGTTACGTGGCATTACCTAAAATAAAACATAATAAATTTAAATCAATAAAAGCTTTATTTGATTGCAATTTTAGCATAATAAAGATTTAGATGACCAAACCTGCAAACTTACTCAATTCGCGCCATTTTATTAGTATCTAAATTTTAATTCTAGCCTACTTAAATATTCGCTTTGTTATCATTTATTTACCCTTGATAATGACGTCATGACGTCTTCAAAACGTCGAGTATTAAATTTTTCATTAACCTTTTCTTGTCTTTGCTTTAACAAATCTCGTTTGATAAAAAAAAAAAAATCCCCCAGCAAATTGGTGGGTCCACCTGACAAAAGTTAATTAGCTTTTAATAAATCTTAAGGTTAAGACCTATTTATGTGAGTTGCGAGTCAGGTCTATTTATATGATGAAGAATAATGGCAAAGGAGGGACGTTTTTGTTTACGTTGTCTGAGGAATCATTAAAAAAACGTTTTTGTGTTGGCCAACCTTTGGGGACTCATTTAAAGACAGATATAACATTTATTTCATGACTAAGAATTTTTTGAACCCAATGGAAGCAGATCCCTGAAGAAGAATGGAAACAGTTTTGTTTTGCTTTCCTCGGGCTACTTTCGTAGAGATGTGTTATATTCCATGGAGGTTAAGGGGATGTTCTTGCCTTAAATTACGCGACTTTCTACAAATCAGCTCCTTGACCGCCTTTCTAAACGGTTGCATTCTTATAGCATATATCAAAGGATTGACTATAGAATTGGCGTAATATATTTTGCTTTCCTCGGGCTACTTTCGTAGAGATGTGTTATATTCCATGGAGGTTAAGGGGATGTTCTTGCCTTAAATTACGCGACTTTCTACAAATCAGCTCCTTGACCGCCTTTCTAAACGGTTGCATTCTTATAGCATATATCAAAGGATTCACTATAGAATTGGCGTAATATAACGCAGCCACTGTCTCAGTAACGCAGTCTCCAGCGGTGGCAAATAACTGGGTGAATACTTGCCTTGGAATGCTAAGGAGAATAGTCCATGGTAAAATGGAAGTGTAAAGACAACAGTAACTATGAATAAAGTTACTGACAATTTATTATTTGACAACGCTGCACCAGGATACTGCGGAGGAGGGTTGCTTCTTAACTTGAACGCAATGATAGAATACGACATTATGATTACAATGAGGATAAGGGCAGTGAATGAATGCCATAGGTCGGGGATTGCAATTGGTCCATGCAGGTAGAGTCCAGCTTCTAAAAATGCCACAGGCAAAGCTGATATCCAACCAAAGATTCCGACTTTGTAGTAAAATTGTTTCGTAAGCAAACTATGCCTAAAAGGATAAAGCGTTGCATGAAGGCGCTCCAAAGCAATTAACAAAAGGTTAACCAGGGATTATCCCACAAATACGTAGCTTAATGTCAAAATTATGAACGTTTGAATGCGAAAACCATCTCCATGTTCTATATGCGAGGTGTATATGTCCATAGGCCCTGTCACTGCTCCCACAAGTAAGTCAGCAACAGTCAGGTTTATTATCAGGTACATAGTGCGCTTGCGTAAGTGACGGCTTCTTGCAAAGACGATGAGAGTGAAGGCGTTGGTTATAAATACCACAGTAAACTCTACGACGAAAAATTAAAACCAGATGCAGCTGGGTTCTTGCTGAAAAGGTTGTTTAGTCTTGTTGCTCATCTTAACGATCCATATGCTATAATCTTTATTGTTAATCTGTAAGAACTGCGAGAGGAATCAGGGAGAACGTCGTTATTGTTACCAGAATAGTCCACGTTAACATTGTTGCATCATTAAGTGTAATTAGTTTAAGTTATGCTAAGCTTATGTTAAACTTTAAAATCTGCTTTTTAAACAAAGGAGATTACGATTTCAATTAAGATGGAAAGTGCGGCGGAGTATGATTGTGATTTTGATCCTTCATGATCATGATGATAATAGTAGTGATATTGATAGTGAAAATCTAAGAAAATCTTAAAGAAAGTAATTTCTAAATATTATTTTAACTTCGCAGTTTTCTGATTCTTCTTATTTGTCTTTATGTGATTTGTTTACTCCTTTAAAGACTCAGGTTCATCCAAGACGCATTGCGCGCCGCGCTGAATTTCGCGCAGACGGAAAATACGAAAATCGCCAGTGAGCACTATTTTGTGAAAATAATCCTTGTTCATCCGGCTTATTTACCCGAGTATCGCTATTTTTTTGTCGTCCTAGTTTTCTTAACATCCTTTCTCTTCATTTGCGTCGATATTTTCAACAGGAGTAGTCGTAGCAGTGAGGAAAAGACCTTTTAGGCGGTTGGTGTTGTTGTTAAACTTCGCGTAACGCGAAATTATTTGTTGGCGGGCTCTTATTAAAAATCCGTTTAGTTTGGGGTCAACCTGTCGATAATTTTTCACAGACTTGTTGGAATATTGTCTTCCATTGTCAGGTTGTTGTTGCCTTGAATTTGTTTTGTAATTATCCTGGTAAAACGTGACTTTTAGATATGTTTGTTACTTGTGTAATTTATCCATCTTCTCTAAGCCGTTTTTGCAATGTTTTGTTGTTTTGTGATAGTTTATGAATCGCAGCCAGTTCCTGTTGACTGCTCTAAACGATCAGGTTCGTACTCCTTTTCAGTGTCTTTTCTACGGACATTCTTATCAATATTGCTTAGTAATTTTTCTAGCTTAACAATACAAGATATGTGAATCATATATGAAACGAATCATATGTGAACTGCGGAAATGAAAGCAAATGAAGAATGATCCTCGCAGTTGTGAACGCAATTTCTGCAACTGCGAAAAGAAGCCTGAAAAAAATTCAGGACTTCAACGGGGTTTGAACCCGTGACCTCGCGATTACCGGTGCGATGCTCTAACCAACTGAGCTATGAAGCCACTGACGTTGGGAGCAAGTCAATTGTGGGTTCATATGTTCCCGTAAGAGAAATGAGTGTGAATGATATATGAAACGAATCATATATGAACTGCGGAAATGAAATCAAATGAAGAATGATCCTCGCAGTTGTGAACGCAATTTATGCAATTGCGAAAAGAAGCCTGAAAAAAATTCAGGACTTCAACGGGTTTGAACCCGTGACCTCGCGATTACCGGTGCGATGCTCTAACCAACTGAGCTATGAAGCCACTGACGTTGGGAGCAGGTCAATCATTCTTCATTTGATTTCATTTCCGCAGTTCATATATAATTCGTTTCATATATCATTCACACTCATTTCTCTCACGGGAACATCCCGTGAACGTCAGTGGCTTCATAGCTCAGTTGGTTAGAGCATCGCACCAGTAATCGCGAGGTCACGGTTCAGACCCCGTTGAAGTCCTGAATTTTTTTTTCAGGCTTCTTTTCGCAATTGCATAAATTGCGTTCACAACTGCGAGGATCATTCTAAAACACTGTTTTGGTCTTAAAATAGTTTCTGTACAAAACTCAAACAGCTGCATTGAAACTTTAGTAGTTAATACAAATCAGCAAACAGTATTATGTGTTTTAGTGTATATTTGTTTGAAAACAAACCAACTGGGCCGCATGAAGTGGATTTCGTAAGAGGGAATAGGAGGGACTAATTAATCTCATGTCCTAAAAGGGGAGGGGGGCTTATTAGAGAGTAGGGGGCTTATTACGACAACCGACTTCCAAACGAGGGGCTTATTAGAGAGGGGGGGTTAATAGCGACGACGGGCTTAAGAGAGCTTTTTAAGAGAGCTTAAACGTTCTGAAGATAGCGAGCTTGGCCAATAAAACGAAACTACAAATGATGCTATTTATCGAAAGGATGTAGTTTCGTTTACACTTGTGTGAACAAAACAGTTTTAAGTGAAGGAAAGTAAGTGCGTCCTGATAATGGTAAATGATTTAACATGAATTTCAGTTAATGGAAGTTTCAACATTAATCTCATCCATTTAAACCTAAGAGGTTCAATCTATTAACGGTAACAAAGAGTCGTTGAGAAAGCCACGCATAAAATTATTGAAAGGAGATATTTGTCTGGTGGCAAAATATGTAATATGTAATACTTTGATGTATGTGAAGAACATAACAAACCTTGTGTTTGTGGTACAACAGTATACATGTAATATTAGCCATGGTTTTATGGGAACAGTACAAGTTGAATGATTTCGGTTTCACCGCCGTACGTTGATATAGTTGAAATACATTGTTATAATTGATTTTGCCGCCTATTTCCAAACTGGCACCCCTTCACTCGTTTATATGTAAGTGTTTACCGATCGTCCGTCACACAAAAACACATCGCTTTTGCTTCATAAACTAGTTATTGCCAAGCGCAAGTTTGAAATTTTACAAATGCCTGAAATTCATAAAACGATGTACAACCTCTAGCATCAGAACGCAAATGTTGAAAGGTTACCTTCGCAAAAACGCGTTTAACATTCACTCACTGTATGTCGATTAATTGAGAGCTATACACAGCCTTAACATGAATATGTTGTCAATTTGCATCAGTTTACCTCATGAAGGACACAGTACATCTCACAAACCGGCGTCATGCTCAAACATTGTTAGCGTATCTATAAATTAGCCCAAATTGCCGGCTGGTTAACTTAGATGGTTACCGACTAGTTAATATGACTTCCAACGAGTGTTTCAATGTAAAAAATAAATAAATAAATAAATAACCTTTCTTTACCCTCGCTAGTATTTATGGCATAAGGCTAGTGGGGCCGAGCAAATCCAGAAACAAATAATCCAAATAAACATAACATGATAAGAATCCCAACAGGCGGAAGGCAAACCAGTTGGCTATTTACAAGGATGATCGAGGAGTTGAACCAGGGACTACCCAGAACAACTCCATCTAGTGGCTAGAGCGGGATTTAAACCCGGAATGGCGAGCATAGGAAAAGATCGCAAAGAAACTAACCTGCAGGTGTCGAGATTTAGCACTTTCAAAATCAGTATGCATTATCGTTAAGTTGTAATGAGCGGATAATCTCGCCTAAGCCTTAATTAAGTAAAATTTTCGAACCAATATGGATTTCTTGGCCTAGACGAGAAAATAAATATGCTGCAGCATTTCGTTCATATCTTACGATTTCGAAAATCTTGGGGAAAGGCTCATTAAATTTCTTATTGGATAAAATACAATTTTTTTTCCGCTTAATCTTGTACCCAGATATCCCACGGCCAAGCGAAAAAGGGATCTGGTAAAATTTGAATTTGGAACATGCTCAGTAAGAATAAGACTAGAATTGGGCCCGATATACGGGCCTCATTATTACTACGCATGCTCGTCTTTATTTTGTTCAGGAGCGAAAGATAAATGGACTTCGAGAGCGCTTTTCAATCGGTTTTTCGGTCCAGAAGAGAAGAAAACTTCAAAATCAAACCAAAGCAAAGAGAGGCAATGCAGGAGATTGTTGTCAACGGCCGAGATTACAATTGCCTAATTATTCTCCCAAATGGTTACGGTAAATCACCAAGTGCTCAAGTGCTTCCTTCACTTTACTATTATGTCGCTGCAAAGAAGAAATAATCAGAGTAATCAAAGAACAAGTCAATCATAGTTGTGGTTTCGCCGCTCAACCCTCTGATCGACGATCAAATAAATAAACTTAACTCAGTGGGAGTGTCTTGTGCAAGAGTGAATGTTTCCAGGAGTGCGACGAGGCAGATGGTAGTCTTGAAGCCAGGTTTCACGCAGATATTGCTAGAGGCCGGGAAGCTCAAGATAATTGTTATTCGTCCGTCTGTGAGTAACAGGCATGGTAGGGAGATATTTTTATCCGACTATTATAAAAAAAAATGTTGTGGCTACGTTAAGCTCTTATTTAGTTATTCCAGTTAATCAAAACATGCCACAAGATCTGCAACAGAACTTGGGAAGTTCGTCTGTTTCTTCGACACAAATCTCACACAGTTTGAAACCTCAAAGCTTTTCCGGCGTCGGGAAAAAAATATTTTTCCTCCCAGCTTTCTCACCTAACAACCGGCATTTAAACTTGAAACTATCGCAAGCGTTTCCCGAACTGCCATGTTGAATATTTGCCACGAAAAAAGCTGCACTAAAAAGAGCCAATCAGATTATAGATTACATTGTGGTAGCCTTTTTTCCAGTAGCCAATAAAAAATGGCGACTTTTGAACTTTACCAGAACTTTTGAACTTTACCAGATCTCCCTTTCGCTTCGCTGTGGGAGATCTGGGGTACGATATTAGTTTCCGCTAATCCCGAATTAAGCTCCTACGCTCTCCTTAGCCTTGCTACCATATGTCATGACAATTTTGCCAGAGTTATGTTTTGTGGATTGGCGAGTTTTTGTGTTTTGCAGGAAAAATTTTTTCTTGTTCAAGGCGACCCCAATTTCTGCTGCTAATTCTGTTTATTTTTAGCGGAGGTTAGTGCGCCGAAGGCGCTCGCGCGGAGTACCATGGGCAAGAAAATATGGTATACTGACCATCTGTGCAAGAAAATTTGATTTCGTTACCGTACGCGGCGACCTTACGACCATGCGTCAGTCCCATCCATGTTAAGACAATGTGATTACAGAAAAGTCACACTTGAGATAACCCCGTGCTATACTGCGAAATTTGGCAGGAAATCAGGAAAAAAATGATAAAAACCTGAAGACAACAAGAGAAGAAACTTATGATCTTTTAGCTGTATTGGCATTTTTTAAAACTTATTAAAAATTTCTATTGAAGGCAGAAATTCAAACTCGAGGGGAGAAAACAAGTCAAATGCGTGTGCATCTCTCAAAATCAAACAGAAAGTTGTCAAAAACCTGTCAAGACAATGTGAATAGCTGGCGCGCTTCGGCGCTTCATTGAAAATTGCCTTAAAAGTCTTTTCCCAAAGACTGTAAACAACGAACTTTCTCGGTCTAACTCGATTAATTCTCGAATTGTTTTGTTTTAACCGGAAGGAATCAGCAATAACACATGAGAAACAACATATTTTCAAGTAAACCAAGAACTAACTGAGACTCAGTTTCAGATTTTTGCAATCAAACACTTAAGAAGGTTAAGTCAATAAATTAATAATCGATTTATTTCATTACGTAATGCTACTCTTAAACTACACTAATCAGATCACAGATACTGTTTACAGTACTCAGAGTAAAATGTCTGCCTCTTGTTATATCATCTTGGATTGTTTTGTGCCGTAATCAGAAGATTGGCACTACATCAAGGGATGGGAATACAGATTAATTTAATGCCGTTTCTTAGCACCTCAGTACCTCAGAAAAAAAGCTGAGGCTAATTTTATAGCGTCGACCTTACGATGCTGGGAGAAGCAATCTATGTCATGCGGATTCAATTAAGTTCAATAGGTTGGTGACAACGTGAGCTCGCAACCTTCCCACTAATCAGCTTCCCGTACACTGCTTTTCTGAACGCTCGCATTCTTATGGCATATATCAGAGGAATCACTAAAGAACAAGCGTAATATAGCACATACACTAGTAACTCAATGTAAAATTGTGTCGTTTTAGACAGGCCAGTCATGTGAAGTGGAATGATGGCATAAATAGCATAAGGTAGAATTGTCAATACAGAAACAACAGTAACTGTGAATAAGGTAACTTTTGATTTTCACAACAACAACGACTTAAGACACTGTAAGTATCAAAAGGGTGAAGACAATTAATGATGTCCATAGGTAACAACTGCCGCACGATGTACACAAATATAGGACAGCGTCAACAAACGATAGAAGTAAAGCGAGCATCCAGCTACAAATGATGATTTTAAAGTAAAACCATTCTTTAATCTAGCAGTGCTTAAAGGGAGAAAGTGTTGCATGAAGGCGCTCTAATGATATCAAGGAAAGATTTGTCAATGAAGATATGACAAATAAGTCGTACATGAATGTAATACTTAAGTCTTTCCAACTAAACCCAGATTTATGACCCTTCTCTGGGAACCATATTTCCAAAGGTCCCGTGACTGCTCCAACCAGAAAATCGTCGACGGTCTGGTTCATTATCAGGTATGTACTGCGCGTGCGCAAAGAGAGGTTTCTTGCAAACGTGACGATGGTGAAGGCGTTCACCGTAACAATCACAGGAGACTCACTGAGGAGCACGGCAAACCAGATCGTTTCCTTGCGTGAAGAAAGGCATATAACTATTTCATTGGCCATATCATCAGCTAGGGAAACTTTCAACAAGATTCTACGCTTGTAATCACCTCCCTGTGTTCTTTACATTCATGTTGAGGAAGCGTCTACACCATCTAAAATCTAAGAAGTAAACGTTCGCAAAGAATAGTTGCCAGGTGACATGTTCGTTTTGCTTTTAGTGTTCGGTTTCCCTTGTTAATTGAACGGTCAAAACATTTTAGCGACCCCAACCCCCTCAACTGCAAAACGCACTACTTTACTTTCTTCCTGAATGAGTTGGTTATCGTCCTGAAGTAGGGTATCAACTTGTGCGACTAACCTGATTCACTAGGACAAAAGTAGAGAACCACCTAAAACAAAATTCTACTCCTAACAAAGTTCGCACACATTCAGTTTAAATAATGATGCAGGTGCCCCTGAAATTTGACAGGTATTCACTATCAGCAGTTGAATTCAATATATTTTTTCCTATGGAAATTTAACTGTATTTATATTTGTGCCGTTTTCTGTTGGACGATAATCCACCTCTATGTTTTCTAGCGCGATTGTTGCATCCAGAAGTTAAATGTCATCTTTTTGCCGCAAATACGTCCAGTTTGATCGGTAGCGCTTAGTGGTTTTCAAATTCAAATGCAGTAAGTTCACATTCGTACTACACCAAACGATTGAAAACGCGAAGGCAAACTTTCATGCAAGAGTCGATACATAATAAAACATGTTTCTTTGACTTGAAGAACACAAAGTATTAATTTAGATAATTACTTATTTTGGGAGTACTTTCCGCACAAATTGGCGATTATACATGTCTCTGACGTTAATGAAACCACCTGGTAAATTACGACTCAAAGGCTTGCATACGAAACAAGCGGTAAAAACAGTGCTAGTACGGTGTTTGTGTTGGTCATCTGATTATTTTAGCTGCTCGCCTTCGTACGTCATATTTTCGTTATTTTTTATACGAAAAAGACAAAAAGAAAAAAAACGATTAATCAGATATACTAAATGACTAAATTGAATACCAGGGATAGACCGTGAGGTGATGAGTAACTCAAGGCCGTCGAGTTACTCGACCATGGAAAGCAAGTAGGGCCAGTTTACATGGAGGAAGGGTGCCCCGGCTAACCGAGTTACCCGGCTAGGAGGGTTAAAACATAGCCCGCCTATACATGCAACTCACCTAGGTGGGATAGTCAGTGGGCTATCTTTAGATTGGCCGTGAGAACAGCGAACAAGATGGTGAACAAAGGAATCTTTTTTAGCGGTTAGTTCAATTTGTTGATCGCTCATTCCGTTAGCGGCCGCTTTTTAGTGTGTACGGTCGTTATTTTGTACTCTGGTAATTGATCGTTGTCACCAGGGGCAGTTAACTTTAAAAGTGGACCTAAAATGTATCGCTGCTTTCACGGTCCTCTCACCTCGGCTAGCCGGGATATCCCGGCACGAACCGTTTACATGGTAAAAAGCTAGCCCGCCTAGAAGGATGCCCCGGGGAAGTAGTGATGGTGCCCCGGGAAGGCGGGCTACCCTGTCTAGCATGTATGAAAAGTTGGCCCTCCCAGAGTAGCTTGGTTAGCCGGGGCACCCTCCCTCCATGTAAAAAGGCCTTTATATTAGAGTCACGCGCTTATTTATAAACTGGTAACGAAATTTCAATGATAAGAATTGACTCACCTGCTGTTCCGTGAATCTACTGTGGATTTCGTTTTGAGATAGATTTTACTATGTGATGCGGAACATTATTTTAAGCATTTGTCAGGTGCTCGCTAATGTTGGTAGTATAATTTTAGAATGTTGCTATGTCACTATCATATTTTGCGATCTCACATTTCAAAGTCGGTTATCGTATTTCTGACAGCTAGAAAAGGAAGAACGGGAAACTCCTAATTTTGACCGAACATAAAGTCATTAACCCTATGTATAATTAATAATTTTGAGTTCAAAGGTGGGGAAAGGGAGGTTTAAGAAGAGGATTTAACATTTATGGCTTGATGCACCTCCATTCGTAACTTTAAGAGCTTATCAAGCTATGACTATGAAACTATAAAACACTCCACAGTATGGGTCTGGTACACCATGCGTCTAAAACTGCTAGGATAACAACGTCATGTAAAGCAGGATGTCATGCATTATTTTTCTACAACTTCCATTGCAGGTCCAAAGTATTTTCACGAAACTCCTGAAAACGGACCAAAAATGACTTTAAAATTATCACAACCAAGCGCTGAAATGGTGTAAAAATACATATAATGTTACAACACTGAACTTATTTTTAAAGCCGTAAACATGCCAATCTCGTCCCCAGAACCTACGTTACCCTTGTCCAGAGGAACGGGCAAGGGGCACTCTGGAGGAATCCAAAACCGGAACCAGAAAATCCTGGTTCCGGTTTGACTGCCCCTGCATGAGGTTCCAGGACAAAATGGCGGCTGTTGATCATTTTAACGCGTTTAAAAGGACCAATTCAGGGCAGTCAGCCGGGGCGATTCCATGGTAATCTACCAAGAATCAGAAAACAGTCACATATACGCGGTAGAAGCCAGCATGTGAGCGATTCCTTCGAACACGACTTTTTCTAAGGATACATTCATCGATTCTTTTAGAGGAAGTTCAGTTATATTACAGCTGACAAGTTTAATTAAGCTTTGTATTACCTGCTTAGAAGATATGTTCGGATTCTCAAGAATCATCGTTTCAGTGTTGGCTTAGAAAAAGGCCGATGAGAGCTTAACCTCAACAATGGTCCCACCTCAATTTTTGTTACCCACACAGAAGTTCTTACTGTAGCTGCTATCTGGAGAACAAGATTTTTAATAATGTACTGAAGTAGAAAATCTTCATGAAATGGGTTGAGGCGATATTTCAGGGATAGTTATATAAGAAGCACACTTATTATACGAGTGGAATGAGGAGTAAACAAGTTAAGATTTTTACTGAATCTGCAAATTTAATTGAAGATTGTCTGATATAATAATAATTATTATTTTATTATTTTACTTTTACAATGAGACAGTGTATCAGTACCTTTTCTCATCATTGTGTAATTTTAAGTGCAAATAAAGTTTCATTATTATTGTTGAATTTTTTGGTTGTATCTTATATTGTCATTGAGCTTTTCTATTCAAAACTTGCCACACCCCTCCCCCACCTTGTTTGTTGGATGGTTTCATAAAAGATACATTTATCTGTCAAGTATACATATTACATGAAATACATTTTCACCCATAAAGAGTTCCCTAACAATAAATGTGACCTCTAAGGAATTTAACATGGGTCCCTTACTTGTCCTTGACCCGGGGGAGGGGGGATTGCGTATTTATTATGCCACAACTCAGTTTTTGTAACACATCTATTTGTGAACAAATTCAAATCCTGAAAATAGAATACATACCTGACCCCCACACCTAGCTATTAGAATTCTGGAAAAATCCTGTACATTAATGTGTTAAAATGTATTAATTTTGGGCTATGTTCTTACCTAGTTCTGGCTATGTATGGAAAACACTTTGTACATGCAAGTGTCTTTTCCAGTATCCCAAGCTTAGCTTGCACAGCTACAGTAACTTTGTAGACGAAGGAAGCCATAGTCCAGTCCTTAGGGTTTTTAGATCCCTTTTCAGATAAAACAAACCCTGATTTGTTTTTTGGCTGCACGTGCAAGGCTAAATCAAGGAGACACCAAATTAGAGGTAATCTTGGGTCCATTAAAATACAGATTGATTCAAAAGCACTTAATTTGCCTTTGACATTGGTCTATGGTAACCTTGCAATAAACGCAGATTACGAGCAATATGAGCCAATAGGAACTGCTCCTATCGCCAAATATAAAATGTTTTATTCAGTTTGATGACCAGTACCCAGATCATGAATGAGAAAAGAGTGTTGTACTCATACCCTGAGTCAGATGTTTTTGGCTGCACCATTATCACAACTTGAACTTGAAGGGCACATTGCATGGAAAATGACAGAGGTCTCAAACAGCAGTATGATTAAAAATAGCTGGAGAAAGTAATTCAATAGTTGTCTATAACCTTGTTAATTTTTACTATTGTCCTAAGATTACCAAACATTGCTGCTCCAGTCTTAAACTTAGCCCCATATCCCTCATCCTTCTCTCTAATAAGTGCAATCCTCCTTAAAAATAGAGGGTAAGAAATCAGCCCTGAAGGAGTATTAGAGAGATTACGATATATGTATAAATTATTTATTACACAATGGATCAATCTCATAAAAGACGACTATATTCTGTTTATACTTATATTGAATCAATTCACTGTCAATTTCTGGGCACGGAAACCATATTGTTGTGAAATTCGACTATCACATTCCTCGTCTAACTTACGCCCTCTTTGAACATGATCTGCACATTGCCTCGCCTACTCTAACTCTTCAACAAGATATTTCAACTCCTTTATCATTGGTTTTGATATGGAAAGTTTTTTTTTTACACACGAACGACACAAATACATTGAACAAAATTGTTCGGAATACATGTTGTAAATAGACATCTGTAAGCTGTTTCAGAGCTATTAAAATTCTATCTAATTTCACCTTATCTATACAAAATTAAACGCGGTGGTTTTTAACTACATTATTACAAGCACTGTAATTTTCCTTTGTTTCTGATCATTTCTGTAGCTTTCGTGGGACTCGTTTAATAATTCCGCTATTGCCTGACACTTCGCGAAAACAACTTCCGATCCGGTCATGTTGATTGCTTTGTTTTAACCAGCCAATCAGAAGTTTCCTTTTATGGATTCGACCAAAGGTTCGTATCCTTGGCGCTGACCAAAAGGATCGCAGCCTCTGGGAACGAGATTATAAACACGCTGTCACTGCCTGGGTGATATGGCTGTGCGCATGCGTCAGGTACTGGTTAGGCCGTGGATTGTTGTCCGAGTACGTCACTTTATGCTATCAATAGCGTGTTGCCATGGAAACAGAAAATCAACAAATGAACAACGTGTCATGCCAAATTGCAGGAGAGTTTGTCATGATTAGTATTTTTAATCAAAAGAAAGTTGCGAAATTTCAAACTCACTCTTGGGACTTCGTTCCCATTCCCCACCCTGTAAAATGTTAGAGAAGTCGCTACTCATGGCGTCAGCATTGACTGGAGTGTGAGAAAGAAAATGGAAGAGGAGGAGGGAAAAGAGGAAGAGATGGAAGAGCTGACACAGAAGCAGGTATTTTGCGTCAAACGTCCGAGTCTTGGCCACTGTGCTGATTGGACGCAAGGGATCATTGTGAATATTACATTTGCATTTAGCTCCAGGGGGTGGGAAAAGGAGAGACCTTGGGAACGAGGTTCAGAATGAATGGGTCCTTTAGATTTAACGGGACAAGGTCATAACTTTCAGTTTGCATTGTTTTCGTTGTAAACAAAATTTATAGGGAAAATATGAGCATTCAAGAATAAAGGAACTGCGTGATAACTTCTATCAGAGATATTGATAAAGCGAAGAGCACGCTTTTGGAGAATTAAGAGCTTATTTGATTGGGTTTTGCTGGCTTGGCCCCGCGCAATTAATCCGTAACGCAAATAAGGAGTAATAAGGGAATAGTATATATCAACAAAATTTCTTACTTTCGACAGCAATCCTATGGTTTTACTAATTTTCAAGGCTACAGAATCAACATGGTTGTCCCGGAAACTCTGGGAATCTAGCTCTGTGGAAAGGAAACTCTGTTTCGACAGTTTTCTCCTATTTCTCAATGAAAATATATATATACAGCGTGAAATAGCAATCGCACATAACAAAATAACAGCTTTTAACAAAACGTTCGATAATCTATTGTAATTGTAAATGTAGTATTTCAAAGTTAGTGACATAAGCAAATAATGTAATTGTAACGTTGAGGGTGTGAATAAAGGTTGCACTACAAAAAGAAAAAAGCATGGTTCTTCCACGAGTTTATAATCTATGTGGTATTAGCTATTTATATAAGATATTAAGATATTGCCAGTTGATTGATTGATTGATTGATACGGTAACTTCAATCAATTAATTAAATTTATTTTATTACATGATCCAAGTGTTTCCGTCAAAGCTTATTTTAAACGTCACATGTATAGATACTGCATAAATAGTATTAATAAATACAGTTCGAGCTTTTTCTTTTTAGATTTGGGCACCAAAGGTACAACACACCAATAAATCAAGTACGTGTAAACGAAATAGCCATCAGTTGTGGTTTGGTGATAACATATCTACATTACAACAACTGATCGGACCAGCAAGAGCGACAAAGACTAAAGTCTGGTTTTGTAGTTCTAAATGTACAATGCTAGTATACAGTCTCAGTCTCAGTGCATCATGGCGAGTTTCATTGCATGAAGTTCAATAGGTTGGACACGACTTGAATCCGCAGTCTTCCTAAATGTTAGCTGCCTGTACAGTGCTTTCCTGAAATCTTGCATTCTTATGGCATATATGAAAGAACTGACAAAAGAACAAGCGTAATATAGAACGTTCACTAATAACTCGACGTGAAATTGTTCCTCGTTGGAGAGCTTATTCTACATGTCAATAGCCCATTTTCGAATTACCTTTGGCCTCTTTTTAAAAGCGAGTCCTGGTGCTCACCTTTTCATATTAAAGTTTGTTTCTATTCATATGAAAATTAAACTCATTTTCAAATGAAAGAAAACTAATTTTCATATGAAAAGATGAGCACCAGGACTCGTTTTGAAAAAGAGGCCGAAGGTAATTCGTAAATGGCCTATTGACATGTAGAATAAGCTCTCCAAGGAGGACCAATTTCACATAGCATAAGGTAGAATGGTCAGTACGGAAACGGTAGTAACTATGAATAAAGTAACGGACAGTTTTCGGTCTGAAGCGACAGTACCACAAGGGTGAGGAGGAATGCTTTTGACTTTCACAATAATAATAGCGTGAGACACTGTAAGTATCAAAAGGGTGACAGCAATTAATGACGTCCACAGGTATTCACTGCCTGTTGGTGTATACAGAGATAAGGCAGCATCCAAAGATGCTAGAGGTAAACTCAGCAACCAAATGGAAACGATGCTATTATGATAAAACCGTTTTCCAGTTAAACAATGGTGATTCACTGGGTAAAGTGTTGCATGGAGGCGCTCAAAAGAAATTAGGGTAAGATTACCCAAGGAAGCTATTGGAAACATGACATATACAACGTAAAGACTCATGTCTCGCCAAACAAATCCGGGTCTGTACGGGTCCGCAAATGATCCCAGGACCGCAAATGATCCCGGACCGCAAATGATCCCCAAATTGGACCGCAAATGATCCCGGACCGCAAATGATCCCCGTATTGCACCATGTTGGACCGCAAATGATCCCGAACAAAAAATAAGGAATGGCATGGATAGTGAAATGGTATGGATAGGGAATTGGCATGAATTGCGATTATTTTAATCAAAGCCTTAAATCATGGCTCACAACTATCATCATCTGATTAATTTTAAAAAGGTAAACGTGGTCACACAATTTGTGGAACTGATGTGAAGCAGTCAATCAGTGTTATCACACCAGGATCCAAACCTATCTCGTTTTTCCTTCCGTCTTTAGAGATCTTTGTGTTCGTTCTTATCCTTAGTAACTCCAAGAACGTTCACAAATGATACCAATGAAATAAGAACAAGACAGTTTAGCCATATTTTCCGAACGCGTGGGAGTCACAGCTCACATGACGGTGACAAGTTTCGGATGATCTTTGACCCCTGCTCCGATTTCAACCACTTCACCGCGTTTTTCGCCTGCCTCAGGCCAGTCGGGAGATCCCATGGATGTGAGAAAGAAACACTTCTAGTATTCTGATTTTAAATGAGAGTGCTCAGTGAACAAAAGACTTTTATTTCAAAAGATAACGAAACCAACTGCGGAATTTTTCAGTTCTTTCTTTACGGGTACGTGTGTATTTTAATTCTCCGTTGTATTTGCGATTATACAATTGAATTATACTAGCCTGGGACCAGGCTCCGCAGTGGGGTTAAGGAGCGAAAAGAAGGAACGTGGCCTAAAAAAGATCGGCGAGCGAAGCGAGCCGAGCGGGGAAATGGCGGCTCGCTTCGCTCGCCGATTTTTTTCGCCACAATCCTTCTTTGTCGCTCCTTTAAAATCCCACTGCGGGGCCTGTTTCCAGGCCAATTTATACATGCTCGATTTTCACTGAAATCGGGCACGTGCACAGAAGCGTTGATCATATACCCGACAGAAATGAAATCCGATTAAGCATGTTCTCGAACGTCCTGGGATGTGCAACACAATAAACAGAAGACATGAAACGAAACTCGCAGTCCACGATCACAAGTGTCTTTACAAAATCAATTACTGTACTATGCAGCCGGCGTCCTGAAATCAACAAACAGACAGAACGTCACGCAAGATCACAGATTTTCCACTAAAAACGAAAAAAAAAAAAAAAAAAAAAAAAAAAGAACTATGGAATAATTCTCATAAATGATAAAACGTGTTTTTGTGTGTCATTTTTATATCAATCCATGCCATTCCTTATTTTTTGCTCGGGATCATTTGCGGTCCAATATGGGGATCATTTGCGGTCCGGGATCATTTGCGGTCCGGGATCATTTGCGGTCCTGGATCATTTGCGGACCCATACAGGTCCACGATCCGTATTTGCGTAGCATATTTCTAAAAGCCCCGTCACTGCTCCCACTAATAGATCAGCAACAGTCAGGTTTCTTAACAGGTACGTACTGTGCTTGCGTAAGTGGCAGTTTCTCGCAAAGGCGATGATGAGGGTGATAGAGTTTATTATCAAGAACACGGCCGATTCAGTGACAAGCACTGCTAACCAGATTGTTTTCCCGTTTGGTAAAAGGTATTCATCAGTCTCATTACTCATCACTGGGAGGCTCAACAGGGTTTTCCTGGCGTTATCATCTTCCAGCGTTCATTCCATTTAAAGTGCAGGCTACCAGTGCACATTACTGTGAAGAAGTCAATTTTATCATGAAAAGTTTTTTTTTCCGGTTCCCAAAAGCTTGTAGACAGCAGGTCTACGTAGGCGAAAGAGACCTAATTACCGTTATGATTCCATTTAACATCCTTTCCAATAAGCGCCTGGCTAGGTGGATTAGTGAAAAAAAATATGTACAGTTAGAGTACATCATAGTAAAAATGCTTCAGTGGTCGAGGAATATCTCATAAAATGTGTTGGTGTCAAGTATCCCTATTAGAGGAATGCTCTCCTCCGATTCTCAGTTTACAGTGCAATTAACCACTAAACCGGTTTGTTACTATGGCGATAACTAACCGCACACATATCGCACCACATTTACACTCGTCTCGAGCGTTATTCAAGGGATACTAACTAGTGTTTGAAAATAAATACTGAGAAAAGCGGGGAGAATTTATTGAATTGTGAAACATTCAGAACAAAATAAAGTGGATTCACCAGTTACTGCCCTTCCATTGGTATGTTTGTTTATGCGCCTTGAATTTAATTTTCGTTTTGCTTTTATTTTTTTATTTTGTTTTCCTTTCATCCTTTTTGTGTTAGCGGCAATGTAATATAAAAATCGAGATTTTGCGGGATGGCTTGATCACCTCTCTTTTTCTGCGAGCCCGATGTATTTTATGCTTGAAAAGGAACTCGAAATACGACACTGCGATGTCCGTCAAATTTGGCTAAATTTTGCCAGGTGATTGTGTTTTAAAAGCACCTTTCGCCACCCCACATGTTGGGTAGTTTTCCTTCTCTAAATCATGCATTTAACGTGATTTGGCAGAATCGGAATAACTCCAAGGAGCTCGAATGAATGAATGGATGAATGAATGAATGAATGAATGAATGAATGAATGAATGAATGAATGAATGAATGAATAATAACTTTATTTAAGAACGGTGCCTCCTATTGCTAGTGCGCATACGTTCTGCGCAGCACGCAGCCATCATATCTCGCGCTATTACTCGCGCGATTTTCTCAGAAGATTTAATGTTTGTAACCTCTTCATTTAGCGGATAACTTTACAGGATTGGCAACAGGCTGTCTCCACCAAAAAGCTGTAAAATAAAGCGTTATTGTGTTGTGTTTTATCAAATTACGCTGAATCACGTAAAAGGAAGTGAAGTGGCAAATAATATAAGCTTAATCAAACCATATCCCTGTATAAAGTGATTCAAAGGAATCGCTTTAAAAGGTTATGTGCTACACAAAGACGGTTATTTTCTTTTATTTTATTACTGTTGCAACAATAATAAAAAGAAAGATGTTTTCAATCGAACGTAAGATATAAGCTTAACATAGCACGATGTCTTCCCTTTGTAACTGATGAAAAGCTTGAACTTAATAACGCAATAAATAACGCACTGCGAAAATCAGAAGCAAGGAATCACGAATACTGGCTCTTAAACTGTGTACAAATATTTCTTCTTTATTTTTATTTTATTTTATTTTTTTTGAAAAGTCTCTATTTTCTTAAGCTTTGGACTTAATTATCTCTGAAAAAATGCGTGGTTACCCCCAATCTTCGTTTCAATTTTCAATGGCCCTTGGAAACATCTAATTTTTTGTATAGTGATAAGCTGTGAAAAAATATCTTCGTATTAGGAGGCACCGTCCTTAAACACGGTTAAAAAATAGTTTCACATAGTACACATATAAAAATCTTCTACACCTGGTTTACATATTTGCCGTGTGCATGGGAGTACTGATTCGAAAACAATCTGTGAATTTTTCTGTTGAAGATACCCAAGGAATTTGCTGTACGCAGTTCCTCAGGAAGATTGTTCCATAAAAGAGCGCCACTGTAACTAAAGCGACGCTTCAGAAACTTAGTTCTCGGTTTTAGAAGGGATAGTTTACCCTTAGCGTCGCGAAGATCATAATTCGAAATTCTCGGCTAAAAACATGGACCAAGGACGAGCAAGGCGGAGGTCTGGAAAGATTTAATGTGGTCATTAATAGAGTTCTGAAAATTAAGGTTTTGAAATTTAAGGTGACTACCGATTTGCAGAACTTGTCCTTTGATAAATTAATGATACACGATAGCTGCACGATAGAAATATTTATCAGTTCTTGGTATCGAGCAAGTGCCAGTTCATTGATAAACAGGTTATGATTATTTTCTTGACAAATTATCAGAGACACTGTTGACTTTAACTTCAGTTTCGTGGTTATAATTCCAAAACGGGCTGGGTTACCCATTTTTTTTTTTTTTTTTTTTTTTTTTTTTGCTTTTGATAAAGTTTTAATCTTTTTGTCAACTTCCATTTTTGGTATCCGTAGACGGCAATAAATAATTAGCTATACTGTTCCACTAATGTGGGGACATAGTTTAGCTATTTTAAGTGTTACTAAAAGAACCTGAAGGTATTGAAGGGTTTTTGGTCCCCCACCCCACCCCCTCCTCACCCCCCTCTCCCTCCCCCATCCCCACTCCACTTCGTTCCCCAACAGCAAAAATAAAATGAACCAAAGTCTTAGCCATAGTTATAGTACTTTATTTACAACCGGCTGATGTGTACCATCCATGGAGATAAATAACTATTAAAGAGCATAAATGCTCCTTCAGTATTCTCCATACGTTGCATTTCACAAGTACCTAAGAATACACTCAAATCCCCCTCCCCCAATTCATTGTTGCTTGCGCCTCTGAAACATTTTCTTAGAAGTGGCGGCTTTCCAAATTCAAAATTCTCGAGTTTTAGCAACGACAACGGCAACGTCAACGAGAACACCACAAACAATAGGTCTAATTAACAAAAACAATCGCGTTGCACGTGCGTTTTACATTTTCTTTGACGTCTTTTTTTGACGTCCCCTTCAAAAGAACAACATCGATGACCAAATTTTAGGATTCTCGAGAACGGAGCACATGACGTTAATTTTTTCATTTATTTTCCTTACTTTGACGCCGTTCTTATTAATACAGTCCCTGAATAGTTCGCCAGTATTTTCCAAGTTAAATTAAACAAATTGGAATAATCACGAAAGAGTTGCAAAAACGAGAAGTTAGATTTTGAAACGATGTTTTCGTTGCCGCCGCCGTCGTCGCTGCTAAAGCTCCCTATTGAGTACGGGAGGGGGACGGGAAGGTACTTTTTATTATATTAATATAATATTTATTGAGTGAGTGATTGTGGAATTTTCTAAAAGCCACTTCGAACTCGGAAACTGAACATTTTCTACCCCCAAAACTATCTTTTCAGGTAACAAAACTGAACAGAGCATCCACTGTTTTAGCTTGCTCAAGGACTGAATGTTCCTCCAAGAGCCCCTTATCCATGTTCTGTGGGATTCAGGAAACACGCTGTTTTCTTTCCAACACACCGCCAAGTTCAATCGGTGGTTGGACACGTCTTGTTTCTGCAGTGTTTTTACAAATAAGTTCCTTTACGGTTTTCCTAAACTCTTTCATTCTTATCGCATATATCAGTGGATTGACTAAAGAATTAGCGTAAAACAATACTTCAAATGCCTCGACGATTTCGGAGTGGGACATTTGACTCCACGTTAGGTTTTCTATAAACAGCGTAATAACTAAGGGCATAATGCTCAGTATAGAAACAGCACAAACTATAAATAACGTTACTGACATTTTCCTGTGTGAGGCAACTGCGCCGAAAGGTGCGGGAGCGGGGTTATGTTTCACATTTTCAGAAATGATAACACAAGAGACCGTGATTATAAGAACGTATAAAATAGTGTAGCATACCCTTGTAAAGTCTCTAGAAACTGAAAACCTATCAAGAACAACCATCATGCAAGCTAGAATCAATGCAAGTAACCAGCTGGCAGCAACAATTTTGAAGTACACCCACTTACTTATCAAACAGTGTCTAAATGGATATAAAGTCGCGTGCAGCCGCTCCAAGGAGATAAAGGAAAGATTAGCTATGGAAGCTATGGGAAATGGGACGCTCAAGATATCAATGAAAAAGTCAAGCCAGTTGTAGGGATCTCCAGGACTGGTGAACGCGCTAAGAGGTCCCGACAGTGCTCCTACCAGCAAATCAGCTACAGTCAGATTTATTATCAGGTACGTAGTGCGTTTGCGTACTTGGCGCTTTTTTGCAAAGGCGACGAGTGTGAAGGCGTTGATTGTAAATATCACAATAAATTCAACCAGGTAAACTGTAAACCATACACTGCCCGGCTTCCAAGTATGTTCTTCCTTTTCCGCCATGCCTCCATAGATTCACGATCTTTCTACCAAAGTTATCTCCTGATGGTGACCACAATTCGTAGGGGAAAGAACAACAAAACAAAAGACAAAAAAAAAAAAAAAAAAAAAAGGAAATACGAAGAAAAAAAAAAGAAAAGAAAAAGGAACAGAAAAACAACGAAAAAACAAACAAACAAACAGAAAAGATCAGTGTTAAAATTAGGATTTTCTGACTTAGTGTAACTCTTTATCGGTATTGGTACTAAACGTATTGTTCTTAAGAGTAACTGTATATGCTATAAATACATTTTTATGAACTTATATTTTATATTGAACTTAATTACCTTACTTCTGTACTTCGATTAAGGTTACCGTGTACCTTAAAGGGTGTCTCTAATCTAAGTTCTGCAGCGGCTCTCGATTGCAGCGCAGATACGATAAATCCATATCAAATTAAAGCTTATTGAACTAGCTATTCGAAAGTTTCATCAATTTTGTAAGAAAATGAATTACTGAATGCTCCGTCGAGTCTGAACTCGAAGGTCCAAATCATCTTTTGAAAGGTACAACTAAACGTGGTTTTTATATTTAGATAATTTGATATTTTTCTGAACGTCTAGAACCCAGAAGCTAAAAAAACGTGTCGGGGTTTTCCTTTATTCGACTACGTTCAAACGTTACAGACTATTTTCAAATTCGTAAGGAAAAAAACAACGACCGACGGATTGCACGGAAATGGCTCTCAGCGAAAAAACGGTACGTTTTGAATTATCTAATTTCCCGACACTTGTTTGTTTTAGATAAGTTAATCTAGCGGCTGTCCAAATTTGAACAAACTCGAACAAATCGCCCTTGAGTTGTAACTCTCGAAAGTGTCCCCTTCAAGACAAAAATAAAGTTTGCGGAAATAGCGCTTGAAACAAATCTTCACTGCACAAACAGACACCGCCCCCAAACACCTCTATCGACGATCGGCCAATCAATGTAGGCTAATTTTTCTTCTGCTCACCTACTGTGCAAATATTCCCCGTAATTTTATCTCCACGGAAACACTCGTTCTTATCATTATGACGCATATTCTCCGTCTTTGACTACGTTTACTTGACCCATTGTCATAGCCGAAGAACTAAAGGCGCACAACCATCATGAAGCAAAGCAACTTTTTCGCATCCAATATTTCCCGCGCATTTCGCTCCGGTTGGTTCATTCGTATTAATATACTGTCAACGTTTACATCCTGTGAAAACAGGTTTTTTCCCAATTTCTCAGCGACTTTTCACTTAAGATGTTCTCGGAATCGGTCATCTAGTCGTCTTCCTGTTTCGCCGATGTATAACTTTTTGCATAATGTGCAGGTTATGCAATAGATAACATTTGCGAAGGTACACGTGAAACGATCAGTGATCTTAACAGATCGCTTAGGGCCCGATATTTTGTCAGTGTTTTGAATGAAAGGACAAGTTTTGCATCGCGAGCACGCGCATTTAAAAGTCTATGTAGTGATGACTCTGATTTTTCCAACAAATGGGAGGAAATGTGCCAGTTCTTCGAAAAACGTGGCTATCCTGATTCTGTGGTTCAATCGGGCCATCACCGCGCCCAGCAGATTGATCAACAGTCAGCACTACAGACATCACAGAAGGAAAAGAAAGACAGAATTCCATTCACCCTCACATTTCACCCGCATAATAACCCAGTTAAAGCTATCATTCTTAATAAATTTAAGATACTGCAAAATGATTCAGAAAGAATCTTTTCGCAACGACCGCTGATTTCATTCAAACGCGACAAAAATGTAGGTAGCTTTCTAGTTAGAAGCGCATTCAAAACAATTGAAAGACCTGCACTTTTAATGCGCGCGCTTGCGATGCAAAACTTGTCCTTTCATTCAAAACACTGACAAAATATCAGGCCCTAAGCGATCTGTTAAGATCACTGATCGTGTCACGTGTACCTCCGCAAATGTTAGTATTGCATAACCTGCAAATTATACAAAAGTTTATACATTGGCGAAACAGGAAGACGATTAGGTGACCGATTCCGAGAACATGTTCGTGATGTTGAGAAAGATGACAAAGATATAGAGATTACCTCATGAGAAATGCGCGCGTACGATTTTTATTCACGAGTTGAGTAGTACCAGAAAACGAATGAGTGAGCGTAGCGAAGAGTGAGTTTTCTGATACGTATCAACGAGTGAATAAAAATCATACAGAGCATTTCCTTTTCTGTAATGAGTTTATTTCATAGGTACTGAGACTTTTTCGTGTAGTATTTGATGCACAAATTGCACGAGTGGGGCGATGAAAAGCGTAAAAAGTAAGCTTAGTTTAAAATCGCTCAACAACAACTAAATTAATGAAAGTTATAAATATTTATAACACTTACTGTGTTCACCATATATTAGTAAAGTCCAATGTCTATTAATAAAGGACGCCCTGCCAATAAACTACAGAGTCATTTTCCAGTTCTTAAGGCCTCAGACGTTTCCATTTCGCCGCTTCGGGACTTGACAGATTTGTGGAAAGCATCGGAGACTGATTTACTGTGTAGATGTGAATGGAAAAATTATCACCTTGAATAACAGCTCCGCTGAACAGTGTCATGGACTGCTTACCGGTATTCTGGGAGTCGGAGGACAACGGACCGGTTGTTTCAGAAGCGTTCGAAGCTGGCCATTAAACTTCGAAGCGAAGTCGGCTCGTACTCGTTGCCATCTCTTGTGCGGACAGAGATGATAAATTCGTTAACGTGTTCATTCAGCTCAACCGCTGGAATATCTTCAATTTTCCTGTCTTCGTACTTCGTTTTTCAAAAATCTTTCAAGCAATCTTACATCTTGTTCAATTTTTTGAGCGGTAGTTTTGTTTTCATGTTCTAAAATAAATTCTTCAACTGAGCAAACAGAAGTTGAAACCTTCCCTCGGCAATTTTTCAAAGCGCGTGAGTTTTTGTGCAACGGCTCTAGGATGACGTATCCTTCAGTACGTTCGTTCATCATTAGTGAAATTTCGTCGTTCGCGTTGCTGATTGGACGAAAGATTTTTTTTCACGGTGAAATTTTGTCGTTCGTGCTCCTGGTTGGCTACGAGTAGAATCAGTACGAATTTTATTCACTATGATTTTCGTGGATTAATCTCAGTACCTATGAAATAAATATGCATCCAAACCAGTCGCTCGCCATTTTAATCTCCCTAGCCATTCCAAACAACACATGTCGATCTCCGGCCTTTCCCTACATGAAGGTACCACGGAAGGCCGTAAAAATCTCGAGCAAAAATTGATCTTTCAAATCAGCACTCTTAATCCCCACGGTATCAGCGAGCGCTTTTCATTCAATTAATTTATTCGTTTTTTTCACGTTACCATGTTACCACCAATAGCGTAGCTCCATTTTCTGTATATAAACCATACACAACCCACAATTCCTCGATTCGCTCCGACGAAGGGCTAACGCTCGAAACGTCAGCTAATCGAATCCCTGTACGGTGCTCAATTTACATTATCAACTCCGTTGTTAAACCAAATTTCCTTTTTTTAGGTTAGGTTAGGTTAGGTTAGGTTATGGTTAAGTTATGTTATGTTATGTTATGTTATGTTATGTTGTGTTGATATGTTGTTATGTTTTAAACTTGCTCAGTATGTGTCAATTTTCGTTTCAATGTCTTTCCTCTGGCCTGTGATATTAGGAAAGTAGTAAAGTATTAAACTCCTCTAGCCAGGGCCTTTAACTTAACTACTTCAGTGAAATATGAACTTGGTGCTTTCCAGTGTCACGATGCAATGTTCAGACTATTGTTAGTGCCCAAGAACCGGACCACCACCCTGAAAGTGTATATGATACGATTTTCGTTTGCGTTTTGTGATGCACAAAAGTGTTCAATAAACAGGCGCAGACTGGGTACGAGAGCGTCAGCCTACTTGATTCCTGTACTACATTGGAGCTATTTGAGTCAAAGCTCTCGCATTCCTCACTTTAGTGCATAGTGCCGTTCTCCTTTGTTTACAAGTTTACTTGCTTTTAACCGTGATTTCTTGTGAATCGAGTAGAGTGGCTGCGCGCTTTCCGAATACTATTTTGAAGGGAAAATAATTCTCTTTTCGAAAACTTTAAACATTTAATAAGCTCAGAATCGTTTTTCATACGTACCAAAGGACCAATAATAGAAAAAAAAAAATGCCATTTACACTTTAAGGAGCCTCGGACAAAAAGTTTCGAAAATGTTGTTTGACGCAACCCCCTTCTTAGCGGAAAAGAATATTTGGTTTTGGTCACCGTACGTACGTCCGCCGATTCATGTATGCGCTGTGAAATTTCCTATTAATTGCTCCGCTAATAATAATAATAATAATAATAATAATAATAATAATAATAATAATAACAAACAATTGGTATATACCACACAAGTGAATAGTGCTTTTTGCGAGCTCTAATTGGTTAACTCGGAGGTGATTAGCAAGTACTATTCACCTCCAAGCAGCCGGCGCCCGAGATTTTACAATATCCGACCGCTGGTCGGTATATTGTCACACATAAAGTAATGTTTTGGTCCGCTTATTATTCAGCTAGTGTGGTAAATACTAAAACAATTATCCACCTCAGTGTCGGTGAAAGTGGTGGATACTTAGCTCCACTTCGGTGAATAATTGTTAATTGTTAATTATTGGACGTACTGAGATAGAGCAAAATATCGTGATTTGTCAATGGCGAACATTTCTATTATTTGCCGAAGCCGAAGGCTCAGGCAAATAATTGATCTGCGAGACACTGGAAAATCTCGATATTTTGCGAAAACCGAGTTCAATAATAGTTTTATCATTGGATCACCGAGCTTGTTTTTGATAATTATTTTCGGAAAGCGTAAAACGATCTGTAATTTTTCACCGAATTTGAAGAGCATGGACGCATGGGGCACAATTACGCATTAGCAGGATATTATTTGCAGCAAAATCACGGTTGGAAGGTACTGCCAACGAGCAGATCATTATTTGTAAGCAGTTCTTTGTAGCTCACGTGGTAGGCTCTGAGCCAATGAAAAGGAAGGGAAAAAGTATCGAATGATAATAATTAATAATTCAACACGGCGGCCATATGCCGGTTTAGGAGCCAGTTTACAGCGCACATCTTGGATTTTGGACATCCATTTTATGGTCAATTGACACCTGTCAAAACAAAGTAACCGCTGACCAGTATCACGTGACCATATCGCGGGCTCAAGTTCAAAGCTCATCGAGGCCAACTGTTTTTTGAAGTTGACCGCTGACCAGGTACTGTTTTTTCTATTTGATCGCAGGCTCAATCCATGTTAACTGAACCAAAACGAGACACCCAAACCAAAACGAGGCTTAATCTTTCGGCGCGCTTTTTGCGGCTCGTAATTTCATATATTTAGTTCGTTTCTTCATTTTGACCTAAACAACTTTATCTTCTTCGAAGTTTGTCTTTAAATTCGCGTAAAAGGCATTATAATCAAGAACTAGTTACAGTGGTACCTCGATTTAACGAACCTCTATATAACGAACCCTCGATATAACGAACGATATTCTTCAGCCCGACCTTTTAAAATGTATGGAAAAAGACCTCGATATAACGAACCAATTTCCCCAGTCCCTTAGTACTTCGTTAAATCGAGGTCCCACTGTAACGCATACTCCGTAAGGTGAATTTCCAAGTGATATGTTTCCTTCTAACACAAGCAATTGATAGGTACACCAGATGCACTAGTACTCGGAGCACAAATGAAGTGTTCTAAATTAGGTCGACAGCAAAAAAATTGTCTCAGGAAACGTGTAAAACTTGGATCTATTTGCATGACGCCCGGATTCTGTTGCTGAAAAACAAAATGACTGAACGCTTCAAGGGCTTTCACTTTACCCCGGCATCTCGCAGCTCCCGAAGAAACATCACTTAACAGTTTACCGGCATTAATGGGAAGAACGAGTAGATCAAAGTTCGTGGAAGAAGTTTTTTCTTTGGACAAATTGCTTGCTATTTTTCCAGATGCGTGTTTTTGCTAAAGTGGATTCGTTTTTTCAAGTGGTATCAACCTCTACAACACAGTTCTCTGCTAGCAGAGGCCTCTTTTCCTTGTATTCAACGTGCTGGAGAAAAGAGACCTCTGCCGTGGGTCGACACGGTCTGTGTTGAGCATGCGTCGCGGTCTCTCAGCGACCGAACCATCTCGTGATGTTTTTAGCACGTGTTCAAATGACAAACCATACATGGACCATCCGTTTTAAAACCTCCGTCCACGAACTCGGACGGCGGCTTAATCAAAGGCCGTTTCGACCCATAGCAGAGGTCTCTTCCCTCCAGCACGCCGAATACAAGGAAAAGAGGCCTCTGCTTAGCAGGGAAACAACACAGGCGACTGAATTAAATAAATTTAAGCTTAACATTTGGTTTAATCGTTGTTACTTTTGTTCAGGAATGAATTATTTTGTATTTTTCTCTCGACTGGATATAAATAGCAATCATCTCTAGTCGTTTTGTACGCAAAAAAGTACGTGATTTGTTTGTTTGTTTTGTTTTTGTTTTGCTTGGAAGCGAACGAGTGTTTTTTTTACGCGTGGCTGACTGTTTTCGCTCAGCGATTTTCGACGTCGGTGCCTCAACAGCGTTAAAAAACTTTTGCCCTTATCTTATTAACACGTAATCGCAATGAGTTCTCGTAAAATAAAGCATTAAGCTCAGGCTAAACGATCAAACACTTTATCCAACATTGTGTTGGAAGAGCATGTTTGACCGTTTGGCCGCCTCTCTCAACTTTGCAATCGGAAATGGCTTTCATGAGCCAGATCAAACATTTTCATCCGACATTGCGCTCTACGAACAAATGTTTGTTCGTTTAGGCAACCTAACCAAGAAAGGGCACAGTCAGTAAAAAGCAAACTAAATGAAGCACATAACGTCAAAATGTCAGAGATTACAAGCAAAAATCGTCACTGTGTACTTGCTTTGTCTTACGTTCGGTCAAACATTGTTTTTTTCCCTGCTAGCAGAGGTTTCTAGCCGGCAGAGACTCCTGTTAGCAGGGAGATTGTTTGTCGGCTAGTCACCAGTCAATCAATCAATCAATCAGATATTTATTTACACTATAAAGGGCATTTAAATACAATTTATAAGTTACAGAAGTGACAATAATAAGTTAGCTCAGTGGTAGAACACCGGACTAGCGTGCGGGAGGTCGGTGGTTCAAACCCCGGTCGGACCAACACTCAGGGTCTTTAAATAATTGAGGAGATAGTGCTGCCTTTGTAATAACATCTGCAAATGGTTAGACTTTCTAGTCTTCTCGGATAAGGACGATAAACCGTAGGCCCCGTCTCACAACTCTTCATAATTGATTCTGTGGGACGTAAAAGAACCCACACACTGTTCGAAAAGAGTAGGGAACGTAGTTCCCGGTGTGGTGGTCTATCTCTCATCTGATGATAGCTCCACAAGCTACTCTAAAAATCCGAGGGTAAACAATGTGATGTATGTATGTATGTATGTATGTATGTGTATAAAATAATATGAAGCCATTAAGAAATAAATTAATATGTGAGCGGTGCCCACAGTAGCGAAAGCTTTCTGGTTGGACACCGCCATAGCCAAGTAAATGGCAGCATAAGACAACTGGAATGCTACCAGTTCTAGTTTTAATCTTATGTGTAAGGCAACTCATTCTACATTTATATATACAGTCCAGCTTTAGAATTCCTAAGAGTTTGTAGTAAGGGCCAGCACTCTCCCTAGCATGTGCAAACAAAATGCATCGAAGACATTTATTCAGCTTCATACGAAGGCAATTCAATCGATTGCTGCTGGCACAACCCCAGGCAAAAATGCCATAGCTTAGACAGGGATAAATCAAAGCATAATATATTTGTTTCAGCATGTGAAGGTTAAGGTAATGTCTCAGTTTGGTAAGAATACCAGTATTTTTGGCTACTTTATTGTTTATATGTTGCAGCTGTGGTTGCCAATTGAGATGCTTATCAATATAGACTCCTAAATACTTAATATGATCCTTTTCTTCTACATTATCAATATTTATCCTAGGGTGATACCTTAGTGATGATACCAGCATATAGTTAGTCTTTGAAAAGTTAATGGATAGTTTATTGAGAGCACAATACTTATAGATAAGTTTAAGCTCATGATTCATAACAGACTCAAGGTACTGTAAATTATCACTAGAAAAGAAAAAGTTAGTATCATCAGCAAAACTACGAACTGAAAGTTTATCAGTACAATTTGGTACGTCATTTACATACAGCGAAAAAATTAGTGGTCCTAAAGTTGAGCCTTGTGGTATTCCACATGTGATATTTTCATTGTCAGATTTAGTAGATTCAATCTTTACATACTGCTTGCGATTATGAAGATAGCTTTCAAACCATTTATGTGGGACTCCACGGATACCATATAAATAGAGTTTGGATAGCAAAATTCTGTGATTAACTGTATCAAAGGCCTTTGACAAGTCAAGAAATAAACCACAGGTAACCTGCCTGTCACCTAACGTTATGCTTGTCAAACACAAAGTTCAGGAAAATGTTTAATCGTTTAGCCGAGGCTTTAGTATTTCTTGTGATTTGCGCGAAGAGGACAATTTCAACAACTTCTGAAAACACAAGTGACGTTAATCCTTAATTTTTCTCGGCCCGATGCGATTACCTATCCAAACCATCGGTTTGTTTTCCCTTTTCTCTTTTCTCCGACATTTAAGCTTATGTCAAAATTGCTTAGCAATTTTTATTAACTTACGCATGATTTGTTTTCTTGTAATGTTTAGTTATTCTGTGGTTTGTGATTTTCGGTCATTTCCTATTGACTGCTCTAAACGATCAGGTTCGTACTCTGCGGACCGTTATGTCAAAATTTAAAATTGCTTTGCAATTTTTGGAACTTACTGCGAGATGTCTTTTGCTACTTGTCTAATTTCTCCACCCGTTTCCCAAGTTTTTTTTTTTTTTTTTTTTTTTTTTTTTTTTAAGAAACGTTCGCATCCTACTTTGTTTCCTTGCAATGTTTCGTTGTTTTGTGGTTTTCGAACTGCGGTCAATTCCTGTCGACTGCTCTAAACTATCAGCTAGATTGGTACTACTCTTTCTTTTCTACGGACTTACTACAAGCTTTTTTGTCTACTTTCTTCACCTTATCCAAGAATCTTCGAACAATCGTATGCGTCGTACATTGTTTTTTGTAATGTTTTAATGTTTTGAGGTTTTTGAGCCGCAGTCAATTCCTGTTGATTGCTCTCGCAAAAGTTTGGCACAAGGAAAGCCATGCGACCTTGCTCAATACCAGTAAATGAAATAATCACTATGAAGCTTCACTTTTAGGCTTGGCTAAATTTATATATTACAGTTCCTTATATCTTTTTCTTTGAGGTTTTTGAACTACGTACGGGTGTTTTTAGCCACCTAAACAAGTGCAGATCTTTTTCCTGTACGTAAATAATCGAGTCTTCTCGGACACTTGCCAGCTGATGTGGAAGTTGATGGGTTCGGTTCTCATCGGAGACGTTTTTCTAAGCTGTTCCATTGTCTGGCTTTTTCTCGCCACATTATGAGCAAAATCGTCACCTGTTTATTCTATATTTTTGTTTCAACTCGTCGCCCTTTTTCACCGCATCAAGTGTAAATCGTCAGAATACTCTGAGATCGGTCTTCTTAACAATACTTAGTTCTTTATATATTACAGTTCCTTATCTCTTTTTCTTCAGTTGAGGTTTTTGAGCTACCTACGGACGTTTTTAGCCACCTAAACAGGTGCAGATATATTTCCTGTGCGCAAATAATCGAGTCTTCTCGGAAACCTACCAGCTGATGTGGAAGTTGATGGGTTCGGTTCTCAAGAGAGACGTTATTCTAAACTGTTCCATTGTCTGGCTTTTTCTCGCCAAATGTCAAATCATTATGAGCAAAATCGTCACCTGTTTATTCTATATTTTTGTTTCAATTCGTCGCCCTTTTTCACCGCATCAAATGTAAATCGCCAATTACTCTGAGATCGGTCTTCTTAACAATACATAGCTATCTATACCGTCACAAGTTTTACCAGATTCAAGTTAATATAATAAACAGAGAAACGCAAATAACGGATGTATTCGTTTCAATGTATCTGCCTTGACAACGGCTACAGTTACTGTGTTGTCTCACCTCAAGGAAACGTAAAAATATATACGAACAACGAAAAGTAATTGGAAGTTAGAAAAGGACCTTGAGACCATACCTTCCAACCCGAACAACGTTTTCACATTTGGATCTTTCACTGGTGTATGATATTTCCTTGTTTCCTAAATCCCACGAACTTGTGTCGATAACATCCGCTGTATGATACCGCAACTGCATAAAATTTGCTATTTTGCCATTAATTTTGCGTATGCGGCTCGCCAAGTTTTCATAAGGTGCCAATATTTGACAACATTCATATTCACTTTTATCCAATGTAAGCTCCTCTTTCCCATCTGAGCTCTTGAAAATCTTTAAGCGGCGGTGACGTTCGAGAATCATCTTATATCATTATGAAACGCCAGCTGCGAAAGCTGTATTTCAATAGACACCCCAACCCTTCCCCGCTCCTTCAACCTTCGATGTTTGTCTTCAAGCGACACTCTAGCACACTGCTGAAAAGAGTACCTCGCAATTAATAATGGAAATTCGGACAATCTTACACAGGTAAAAATTTTCCCCTCAGCATACAGATACCCGTAAAATTTCAGAACTTTGTAGAAACATCCATATTTTCATAGTTGCAACATGACTCCCACATTTCGCCATTTCCTGACTTTAAGTGAGGGATCTATTGTTGTTTTATTCTTTTATCTTGATTATTATTATTATTATTATTATTATTATTAATCAAAATTTTTGTCTACGATAGCGTGTCCGCTAATTTTACAAAGTTTAATTATGGCGTTGACCCTGTAGATTTCTTATTATAGGATTTTTTAATATTTTCTTTATTTCATCAAAATTTTTAGTCTATGATAGTTGTAAATAGGTATAATTTGTAATGGTAATAGGACTGAGTGGAGTACAATTCAGGAAGTAATAGGGCGAGTGATTTAAAAATTGGCCGAGTCCGCAACGCAAGGCTGATTTGAAATCACGAGCACGATTACCCCTGAATTGTACGACACGAAGTCCGATTACCTATTAATTGTCTCAATAACAAAATGCAAGAAACTCTAGAGGTCAACTTTCTAAATTGTAAAACGTATTGTACAATATAACCAAAGCGCAAAAAGATGGATAACTTACACGGCATGGCAGCTACTGCTCAACATACCCAAATAAGGTAACTGTCCGATTGAACCTGTCCGATTACAAGTGTTTGTAATCGGACAGCTCAAATCAGACAGTTTGGACTTGAAGCAGCCAATTAAGCCACAAATAAAGGCTGTTAAGAACCAATCATATTCCAGCATTTGTTATTGACACAATTATTGTTGTTATTAATAAAGTTTGTTATTATTATTATTATTATTATTATTATCGTTATTTGACTGTGTTATTATTTTTTTTTTTTGCGGCTGACGCTAACGTCGACTTACTAGTAAGTGGAAATTAATTCGAGGTAGGTTGAATCATCGTTCTCAGGGTGCCGGATTGACAGTTGGCGAAGAAGGCGTCTTAATTTTCAATTTAGAAATAGCTAGAAGGCAATACGAACTAAAGAAAGAATGAGGCCAACGAAAGCCGACTGGAAAATGATTGAAATGAGAGGTGCCAATCAAATAATAATAATAATTTTGCGTTCGTATATACGAACGCAAAATTATTTAAGATAGGCTTTATTGAAGATGATAAATGTACCTTCTGCAAACAAGAAGCCGAAACCATCTACCATCTGATGTTTCACTGTTTTTACTCAAAACAATTTTGGAGGCAGTTTGAATCCTACTTCTATTCAATAACAAATCGGCAGGTTCATCTAAATCTCAGAGATGTGTTGTTTGGTATCATCACTTCAAAATGTATCTCTGCTCAATTACTTTTTAAAAATAGGAAAATTGTACCTTTGGGATTGCAGAAGAAACAAAGTTCACCCTAGCATACATGGCTTTCAAACAAAAAAAAAACAAATATGAAATTTAATAGAAAAATATATATGCGCTAGAGACAATAAAATGAGAGAATTTTACAGTAAATGGACAATAGCATCCTCTTTAAGTCAATCGTAATTTATGTAAAATATTTGGAATGTATGTAATTTAAGGATTTGTTTGTATGTATATATGTATGTATGTATGTAGGTATGAATGTACGTATGTAGTAAATAGAAAGCGTCAATGTATAGATAATCGCGGATTATAATTGTAAAGTCTATTTATTGTAGGTAAAACGTTTGTATCTAAATGTAGCCTTTCACTGTACGTTGTGTTTTGAGAATTAATAAAGTGTATATTATATAGAAAAAATAAGTAATTATAATCGCGGATTATAATTGTAAAGTGTATTTATTGTAGGTAAAACGTTTGTATCTAAATGTAGCTTTCACTGTACGTTGTGTTTCGAGAATTAATAAAGTGTATATTACATAGAATATAATAATAATAATAATATTTAATAATAATAATAATAATAAGTTGAATTATATAATAATAATAATAATATAAATTTGAAAGGTGGTATCAATACCTGGGCTGTAGGCGCAGTACGCTACAGTGCAGGGATTGTGGATTGGACAATGGAAGAGGTGGCCAGCATGGATAGAAGAACTAGGAAGATCTTGGCAATGAATGGCTGTTTGCACACCAAGAGTAATGTTGCTAGGCTGTACCTGCCGAGGAAGTAAGGGGAGAGAAGATTGATTGGCATTGAGGAGTGTTTAAAGAGGGAGAGCAAAAACTATTGTAATTGGCGCTCTTGGTACTTTTTCTAATAACCTACACAAGTATCTGGAAGACCTGCACATTGATCTAAGCATCCAAACATTACAGAAGTCAGTACTGTTGGAGTCCGCGGGAATTCTCCCTGGAACGCTAAGGTGGTGTGTCACTACCTGCTGATAGGGAATACTCCAGTGCAACCACTGTGACATTGTGTAATAATAATAATAATAATAATAATAATAATAATAATAATAATAATAATAATAATGTTTATTTCTTATATTGCGCAGTCTAACATGCAATAAAGATATGATCGAATGCGCATTACAACATTGAAATCTTAAAGTAATAAATGGCTAATCCAATTAATGATAATAATAATAATAATAATTTACAATTTTCGGAAAGCAATAAAAATAAAAAAATAAAAATATGAGTTGATAAGAGAGCTAATAAAAAGCTAATTTAAAAAGATGTGTCTTTAGTAAAACTTTAAAAGTGTTCAATGATTGACATTGTCTAATTTCTAAAGGGAGTCGATTCCATACTTTGGGCGCTGCATTTTCAAACGCCCTATCACCTAGTGTCTTTTTTGTTCTATAAGTATTGTCCATTAGAAGTATGCCCCGGTGTGATCTCAACTGATACCGCGAGCTCCCTTTGATTTTTATCAAGTCTAAAAGATATTGTGGTGCGACACCGTAAATACATTAGTGAACTAGCATTGCTATCTTGAATTCTATTTTATGGGTAACCGGAAGCCAGTGCAGGTTGATCAGGGATGGTGTTATACTAAGGGACCTAGACATGATCCTTGAGGTACCCCTTGAGGGATATCAGAGTCACTCGAATAGCTCCCGTTAATCACGATTCGCTGTTTCCTGTTTAATAAATACGAGTGATAATAAATAATAATAATAATAAATAACAAATTAAGATTTTTCCCGCGCAATTTCTACAAAATTATTCAACTGCGCCTTACAATAAGATATAAAAACACATCGGTATTATGTCCGTTCTCGTTCACTGTCACCTGATCCAGCATTACATGTTATTGGCAGTATTCGTGCGTTGTTGTTTCAACTGCTTATAACTCCCAACACAGTGTTCAAACCCACTGAATCATTGTTAGCTTGTTTTTAAAGTGCACCTAAACCCCCAAAAAATTTTTCGCTAAGATAAATCTTTTTCTCTTTCGAGAATAGACCCAAGCCCCTTCTGACTCGGTCGTGGGGCAGACGATGGCAGATTTTGCAACTTTAACACCCTAGAAAAGTCAAAATAACTAGTCAAGATTTGCTAAAAAAAAAAATAAAAAATAAAAATAATAAAAAGGCGCAATGCGCTTCAAACAGGTGCAAAGATTTATTTTAGCGAAAAAAAAATTGGGTTTAGGTGCACTTTAAGCAAGAACTTATTAAGGGCTTCCACAAAGTTACGTGGCATTACCTAAAATAAAACAAAATAAATTAAAATCAATAAAAGCTTTATTTGATTGCAATTACAGCATAATAAAGATTTAGATGACCAAACCTGCAAACTTACTCAATGCACGCTAAGGTTTTTCAGTTTAGCCATCTAATTAATATCTAAATTTTAATTCTAGCCTACTTAAATATTCGCTTTGTTATCATTTGTTTACGGCTTGATAATGACGTCATGACGTCTTCAAAACGTCGAGTATTAAATTTTTCATTAACCTTTTCTTGTCTTTGCTTTAACAAGTCTCGTTTGGTAAAGAAAAAAAAAATCCCCCGGCAAATTGGTGGGTCCACCTGACAAAAGTTAATTAGCTTTTAATAAATCTTAAGGTTAAGACCTATTTATGTGAGTTGGGAGTCAGGTCTATTTATATGATGAAGAATAATGGCAAAGGAGCACGTTTTTGTTTACGTGGTCTGACTGAGGAATCATTTAAAAACGTTTTCGTGTTGGCCAACCTTTGGGGACTCATTTAAAGACGGATATAACATTTATTTAATGACTAAGAATTATTTGAACCCAATGGAAGCAAATCCCTGAAGATGAATGGAAACAGTTTTGTTTAGCTTTCCTTGGGCTACTTTCGTAGAGATGTGTTATATTCCATGGAGGTTAAGGGGATGTTCTTGCCTTAAATTACGCGACTTTCTACAAATCAGCTCCTTGACCGCCTTTCTAAACGGTTGCATTCTTATAGCATATGTCAAAGGATTCACTATAGAATTGGCGTAATATAACGCAGCCACGGTCTCATTAAGGCAGTCTCCAGCGGTGGCAAATAACTGGGTGAATACGTGCCTTGGAATGGTAAGGAAAATAGTCCATGGTAAAATGGAAAGTGTAAAGACAACAGTAACTATGAATAAAGTTATTGACAGTTTATTATTTGAGAACGTTGCACCAGGATCCTGCGGAGGAGGGTTGCTTCTTAACTTGAACGCAATGATAGAATACGACATTATATTTACAATGAGGATAAGGGCAGTGAAATGAATGCCATAGGTAGGGGATTGCAATTAGTCCATGCAGGTAGAGTCCAGCTTCTAAAAATGCCACAAGCAGAGCTAATATCCAACCAAAGATTCCGACTTTGTAGTAAAACTGTTTCGTGAGCAAACAATGCCTAAAAGGATAAAGCGTTGCATGAAGGCGTTCCAAAGCAATTAAGAAAAGGTTAACCAGGGATGATCCCACAAATACGTAGCTTAATGTCAAAATTATGAACGTTTGAATGCGAAAACCATCTCCATGTTCTATATGCGAGGTGTATATGACCAGAAGCCCTGTCACTGCTCCCACAAGTAAGGCAGCAACAGTCAGGTTTATTATCAGGTACATGGTGCGCTTGCGTAAGTGACGGCTTCTTGCAAAGGCGATGAGAGTGAAGGCGTTGGTTATAAATACCACATAAACTCAGCGACGATAAATTGGAACCAGATGCAGCTGAGTTCTTACTGAAATGGTCGGTTAGTCTTGTCGCTCATCTTAAGGATCCATGTGCTATAATCTTCTTTATTGCTAATCTGTAAGATCTAGAGCTGCGAGAGTAATCAGGGAGAACGTCCTTATTGTTACCAGAATAGTCCACGTTAACATTATTGCAACTTTAAGTCTAATTACCTTTAGTTATGCTAAGCTTATGGTAACCTTTACAATCTGCTTTTTAAACAAAGGAGATTACAATTTCAATTACGATGGAAAGTCCAGCGGAGTATGATTGTGATTTTGATCATTCATGATCATGATGATAATAGTGGTGATATTGATAGTGAAAATCTAAGAAACTCTAAAAAAAGTTATTTCTAAATATTACTTTAACTTCGCAGTTTTCTGATTCTTTTTATTTGTCTAATGTCATAGTATTGTCTTTGCTTTATGTGAGTTATTAGGTGCTTTAAGCTGGATTTATGAATTTTTGTTAGGAAGATATTAGTTGGTATGTGATTAAGGGCGAGAAAGGAGAGAGACCTTTGCCGGTGCCCAACGAGTTTTCTGTCGCGAGAGCGCAAACATTCCCTAAACAACGAATGACGTATTGCTCACGTGCGACTCGACTCGGCAAACCAGTTTGAGCCCGAAATTTTGCAGCGGCAGTTTTATTCATCACCAGGCTATTTACATTACAACTTCTATGAATTACCAATTAACAACGCAATGAGACTCGTCGACCACAATTCCAAGTAAACGTTCTCCGAGTTCGGGAATTATTTGATGGTTTACAACAAGCTCTAAATGCTCCAGCCTCACCTATGCGATTTGTATGCCTCCAAGGGATGGCAATTCACTTTCGATCTTGATAGCTTTGATTCCCAGTCTTCCGCACGATAATATCTGGTCCTTTATGAGGGAGGTCAACGGAGACACGACCAAAACTAGTGGCTTGGGAGAATAGAGTTGCAAACTTGACAACTCTGCGGCTACATGGACGGTCAATTGGAAAATCAAAGATTTTCCGGAGCCTATCGGAAGGCACACGAATGTATCGCGTTTGCTCTTCTGCACTGATGTTATATCCTTGATATTGCGACTGTCATTTAAAATCTCAATAGAAGTCAGTCATTACTATTGCAGTATAGTAGGCTCCGAAGTACAGTGGTAGTACAATGGGCTCCGAAGAACAGTGCAATACAGTGGGCTCTTCATCAGAGTATAGAAACAGAGCAATTAATTAAGCGCATTCCAGTTTAACGGAAACCGGTTTTCAAAGACCGGTTAGTTTCGTCCAAGAATGTGGTCGGCGGCTACTTGAAAGAACCCGTCGGGCACCGGCACAGGTTTCTTTTATTTCTCGCCGCGAGAGACCTCTGCTAGGAGGGAAGTGTTTTCCTACCCTTGTGTTGTAATTTATTTCATGTAAATTGGCTTCCTAATAACTTTCTAACTATTTGAGGAAACCAATACTCCTTTCTTTGTTGAATTTCACTGCATGTAAAGTTCGTCCTTTTGTTTATTAGGGTTGGAATAAAGTTGTTGTTAAACCCATTTGTTCAAGAAAATTTGGTTTTGGTCACCGTACGACCGACTGACCGGCCGTATACGTCCGTGCCTTCAAGTATACAATTAATGTGAAAAAGTCACACTCGAAATAACCCTGTCCGCATTTTGGCAAGAAAACAGAAAAAAAAGAGCAAACTGAAGACAACACGAGAAGAAACTTATGACCTTTTAGCGGTATTGGCATTGTTTTTTAAAAGCTGAAATTTTCTTGAAAGCAGGAACTCAAACTAGAGGGGGAGAAAGCCGATCAAAAGCATGTGATGTCTTAAAATCTGTTTGTTTGTTTCTACCGGTAAGAATCCGGCATCGTTTGGATGTTTTGGCTTGCTTTGATAATTTTACAGTCTATGCATCTGTGAGGGAATTTTTCTAAAAAAAGTTTAATTAAATTGAAGGTGGGAACTCAATCTCGGGGGAATAGAAGCCGATCAAATGCTAGACTGTTCACAGTCTTCTATTTTTCCGTGAGATCATCGAGATCGTACCCGTCTTGTGAATGGCGGCCATCTTGATTTTCAAACATACCAAGTCAAGCTGGAGAAAAGTGTCAAATCTACTTAGGGGGCGGGGGACGGTATGGGAGGAAGCGAGAAAAATTTTTTCGCCCCCCTCCCCCTAGAGATACAAAATCCCCGAGGCCCGTTGACTCGGTAAGTTTGAAAATCAAGATGTCCGCCATGAACAAGACGCGTACGATCTCGACGATCTAACGGAAAAATAGAGGACTGTGAACAGTCTAATCAAATGCATGTGCATGCTGTCAAGTAAATGACAAAAACTAGCGCGCTTCACGCTTCATTTGATAAAGTTACAGATGTTCGTCCTAAGAGTGTAAACAATGAAGTGTCGCCGTTTAATTTTTAATTTTCAAGTTTTTTTGGAATCGGTCTTTGCATGTTAAAAAAAGAGAAATTTGTTGGCTGTCTTTTTTCATTTTATAGTGAGCGGGTCTGCGAGGAGGAAGCTCGTGTGGTTTAGCAAGCGCTGTCTTCGTTATAATGTATCAGTCAATTCCAAAAGTGCCCATTCAAACCCCCACCCTGGGGGCGAACAACCGGGCATTTGACTTTTTTGAAAAATTTTGATCAAATGCCCCGCTGTGTTTCCAGTTTTGACGGTCAATTGCCCCACTGTCAGGCCCTCAAAAAGGGCAAATCAAGTGTAAATCTACAGCAAATCACTTGTTGCATGAAGGATTTTGGCACGCTTCCCGCTCATAATGAATATTTTATTCTAAAATCGCTTACCTTTTTCAAACCAAATCCGAAAAATTGTGCGCCAAAACTCTTTTCCGATCTCTTTTATTGGCACTCCAAACTTTGAATAAAGGCATATCAACTGTATATTTAATAAACAACGCAAGGGGGGTGGAGCGGCTGCCGTGGTGAATGAATAAATATTTGCGCGCGAAATCTTCGCGAAACCCTTTAGTTGGCGACCGCCGACCAACGTTTAGCCGAAAGTCAAATGCCCCACCGTGCGGGACAAATTCCGGATCAAATACCCGGGGTATGCCCGGGGGAATAGGCCCTTTTGGAATTGACTGATACATAACTCAGGATGATGTTTTGCCGCTGATCATGAGAATCTTTAATTGAAGAAACTTCCTCGGTGGACATAGGAAGAAACAGTAAACCTTTAGGGTATGTTCTGCTCAGGAACTGCTCAAAAGATTTTGTGTGAAATGGCGCTATTATTCATTTCTGCGTTTCGAG
>JAEMWC010000549.1:165000-222500 GCA_016490735.1 Pachyseris speciosa | reverse complement strand
GTCATGGTCAAACATTGTTAGCGTATAATTAGCCCAAATTGCCGGCTGGTTAACTTAGATGGTTACCAGCTAGTTAACATGACTTCCAGAGAGTGTTTGATGTCAAGCGAGCATAGGAAAAGATCGTCAAGAAACTAGCCTGCAGGTGTCGAGATCCAGCACTCTTAATTGGTTCTTATCCAAACACTTAAAAATGTACATTTTCTCGCGCTATGCATTATCGTTAAGTTGTAATTAGCGGATAAACTCGCCTAAGCCTTAATTAAGTAACATTTTCGAACAAAAATGGATTTCTTGGCCTAGACGAGAAAAAAAAATCCTGCGGCATTTCGTTCATATCTTACGATTTCGAAAATCTTGGGGAAAGGCTCATTAAATTTCTTATTGGATAAAATACTATTTGTTTCCGCTTAATCTTGTACCCAGATCTCCCACGGCCAAGCGAAAGGGAGATCTGGTAATATTCGAATTTGGAGCACGCTCAGTAAGAATTAGACTAGAATGTGGCCCGATATACGGGCCTCACTATTACTATGTCTGCTCGTCTTTATTTTGTTTATGAGCAATAAATGGATTTCGAAAGCGCTTTTCAATCGGTTTTTCGGTCCAGAAGAGAAGAAAACTTCAAAATCAACCAACGCAAAACGAGGCAATGCAGAATATTGTTGTCAACGGGCGAGATTGCAATTGCTTAATTATTTTCCCAAATGGTTACGGTAAATCACTAATTTCTCAAGTGCTTCCTTCACTTTACCATTGTGTCGCTGCAAAGAGGAAATATCTTTCTTGTCTACCATTTTGCTTGTTTGAGGAGCTTTAGCTGGTAAATCTTCGCTTCTCTGTTCTAAAACGAGGAGACGCCTTTCAAAATGTTGTGCATGATTTTCCAAGATATAGTTAACAGTTCCTGGACCTCCTGCGATGCCGTTCCACTTTCAGCAAAACTAACAACAAAAACTCTCAGAAGTCTTGCGTGATATTCCATTCTTCAAGTAAAAAGTTCGCACATAGCAACGTTAGCAATAACATGTGTCTCTCCGTTTCTATTGAGTGAGAGGGCAACCGCAAGATTGCAATCAACGTTAACCGCAGTTCCTCCACAGAAAACCAGCATTTTTTCCAGGGGCCTGGATACTACTAGTAAAATCGATTGCAATAATATAATCGATAAGGAGGTCTATATATAAATGCGGTGCACCGAACTGGTTCTTCTATAAGTTTTGTATGTATGCCTCAAGTTCTATAAATATCCAAAGGACATTTTATATATTTGCAAGATGTTGTGTTTATTTGGAAACAAGTTGGATATTTCTACATCGAGTTATATATAACTCTTATATAAATCAAGGAAATATCTTCGTCCGTTTCGTTCAATTCAAGGACAGGCGAGCGACTTAAATCAGTAAGTCTGACAAAACATTTGAACATATGCATGAGACTGATAACACAAACACTGACAAGGATGACGATAATCATTTCTACCAATCTACAGCCAAGATCAGGGTCGATAACCAGGCCATAAATGCTCAAAGGTCCCGTGACGGCTCCCACCAGCAAATCAGACACAGTCAGGTTTATTATCAGATACGTGCTGCACTTCCGTAAATGGCGGTTTCTTGTAAAAGTGATGGTAATTTCAACGATGAAAACAGCAAACCAAATGGCACTAAATTGTTCCGCAGAATGGTCAGAATGTCCATCTTCAGTGTCATTAGTCATCCTGAAGCAAATCCAAGTGATGCTTTTTCCGCTTTTGTCTTCTGCTTGTTTCCATCTCATGCGAACTGAAAAAAAATTAATCTAGAAGAATTGAAAGGAAGTTGAAACTTCTAATACCTTACATCACCATGCAATGAAATAATTCTAATCCCAACCCTTTAGAGTGTTGCATTTGAATCATAGTAAGTCTCAAACCACATCCGCAGACGCGAAACTAATTCATAGATCTTTATTCATTGCGTCTGAAACTGCTCCCTGCGACACTAAAAACCTCATCTACATGATTCAATGCAACCGCTGTAATTTACAATACAAAGGAGAGACTAACGGACGTTTAAAAGACCGGTTTAATGAACACCGCCGTAACATAGAAAACCTTAACACCAAATCTAAACCTACCAAAGTCGCGGAACATTTCCTCTCCTCTCCTAACCACACTGCTAACGACATGCAATTAATCCCCATTGAGAAAATATTTTCTAATAGAAACTCAATCCGTAAGGCCAGGGAAGTTTTTTTAATTTCAAAAGGCAGAACAATTGATCCTGAAGGTCTTAACATCCGCGAAGAAACATATTAGTTAATTTTTTGTCATAAAGTTTATCTTTTTTTACAGTTTTTTCTAGTATTTTATTTTACACTGTCAATCATTTTAGTATTACTTGTTTCCGGTTTATTACTACATAAACACCCCTTCCAATGTAAATTCTCATTGTACCTAAAGAAGGCTGGTTTGGCCAGCCGAAATATAGTACACAAAACTTAAAACCATTCTACGTTGTATCGGCCCTTGCTGTTATACTCTTTGTTGATTTTATTACGTCGATCAGATCACTAGTTTGATCCAACGTATACCAGCAGGATTATTGTCCACGGTTGCTTGCTTGAACATTTGTGCGGCTCATAATTTCACATTCAGTTGGCTTCTTCATTTTGAGCAAAACGACTTCATCTTCGATCGAAGTCTGTGTTTTAATTCGCGTAAAAGGTATAAAAATCAAGTACTTGTCAAAAGATACTCCGGAAGGTGAATTTTCACGTGATAAAAGGAAAAGCTTCAAACTTGGATCGATTGTGTGGTTAAATACATAATAATTCAACGCATCAACGGCTTTCACTTTACCCCGGCATCTAACATCTCACCAAGAAAGGCCACTTAACAGTTCACCGGCATTAATGGGAGGAACGAGTAGCTCAAACTCTGTGGAAGAAGCCCTTTCTTTGGACAAACCATTTGCTAGTTTTGCGGATGCTTGTCTTTACTTTACTGAAGCTTACGTATTTTCAAATGGTAGAAACCTCTACAACACAGGACAGTGAGGTAAATTAAAGGAAACATTTCTTCGTAACGCGAAATGTTGGATGAAAAGCCATTAACACATACTGTAAGATGTTGGATGGAACGCCATTTAAGATGTTGGATGGAAAGCCATTTAATGTTGAGAGAGTTGGCTCAACGGTCAAACACGATGTTGGATAGAAAATGTTTGATCGTTTTTTTGATTGTTTAAACTTGTTTTTTTTGTTTTTGTTTTTGTTTTTTTTTTTGTTGACTGCTCTAAATATAACGTATTGGCGCAAGGAAAGCCATGCGAAGTTGCTCAATACCAGTAAAGAAAAATTATAATCGTGGAGCTCCGCTTTTAGGCTTGGCTAAATCTACATATTAGGGAATATTGAAGATTTAATGAACAAGGTTTAAAAATGGAATTTGAAGTGGAAAATTAGTAGATGGACACCAAAGCAGTTCCCCATTAACCTTCAGTGCCGGACTGGGACGAGATGGCAGAAGTGAATGGACGTGTGTTTCTGCGAAGCGTCGTTTTTGCCTCCACAGGACCAGAAAAATGTCGTTAAATTTGGAAATATGACAAGAAATAGACGAAGACAACGAAGTCAGCTAAGCAGCACTTCGAGTGAGGGAAATTCTCCTGTTGCAAAGCGATTAAATTCGACTGAAAGAAATGGTTCGAGGTTCAGCGCTCAGACTCAGTCGACTCCGATGTCCGAGAATACCGGTGCCGAAGATACTTCTTGCGATAAGCCGAGTATAAGCGAAATATGGAAAATTCTGAAAGCAATTCAGATGGATGTCGCCAAAATTCTGAACGAAAACCATGAGATAAGAAAATATATCGATGGACTAAAAGCTTCCCTGCAGTTCAACGATGAGCAAGTTGCAGAAGTTAAGAAAGGAAATGAAGGTCTCGTGCTGAAGACGAATGATCTGGAAAACAAGTTAGCAAAAGCCGAAAAAACTATCTACGATTTGGAACGACAAGTTGAAAATCTTGAATTCGATCATGATAATCTCGAACAATATACAAGAAAATTCAACGTCGAAGTTCATGGAATACCAGAATGCGAAGGTGAGAACATGAGAGAAACGATCACAAAGGAAGGGCAAAAGATTTCTGTTGATATATCTGACAACGACATCGACATTGTGCACAGATTGTACAGGAAACCTCCCGCCAAAAAGCCTATTATTGTGAGATTCACTTCTTATAAAAAGAAAAGAGAATTCTGCAAGGGCAGGTTTAACTTAAAGGACACGAACTTTGGGAATTTTGGGCTCTGCGCTTTCTGACTCTGAAGCAAGAATTTTGATCAACGAAAATCTCACCCAGAGACGACAGCAACTCCTAGCCATGGCGAGAAATATGAAAAGAGCGCAAAAGTTAAATCGGGTTTGGACAGTAGACGGTAAAATATTCGCTCGGAAAACAGAGGATTCCAGACCTGTAAGAATGAACGAGCGTTGGCACTTGGAAAATTTGGCGCCCTGATGTTATGGCTAACAAGGCATTAGTTAATTGTCTCTATCTTGAACTGTTTTCCTTTCTTTAATTAATTTGAGATAAATATACACATTGTCTATATTGCAGCGATGTGCGTATATACGCTTTTATTATTTTTTTTCGAGTCTTTAAGAGGATTAACATAACTATTTCATGTTATCTGGTCGGCTCACCAAACGAAATTTAGTTGTGTTGAGTGTTGTGTGTGTATATTGTGTGTGCCCCTTTTTGTGTGTGTGTTTTATGTTTTTGCAAAATTTAGTTATCTGCTTTGTTAGGAATTTAACTTACCGTAATGTATTGTTGACTTATAAGTTAAGTATTTTACGTGTATTCGTCTGTCGTTTCAATAGTCGCTGTTGTTGTTTTGTGTGTATGTGTGTGTGTTTTGTTTTCGTTTTTATTTTTATAGCGAATTGGTGACAAAGTAGGCTATTTATAATGTAAAAATTTTTTTATCCTTAACGTAAAATCCTTTTTCTTTCAATCAGTAATTTTCTTACTAAGAGTCCAACTTGGATTTTTTTGTTGTATTTCATTGTTGTATAACATTGTTAAATTTAAACTGTAAAAAAAACAAAAACAAAAACAAAAACATGCAAGAGAAGAAACCTTCAGTGCCCTTGTGGGGTGCCAACTGTCTGGTGGTGTATCAAAACATTTTTGTACATTTTAATCCCTTCTTTAAACTCCTTTTAAAAAATTTCACACCAATTCACCTTAAGTCCCACCTTAATGATCTCTGTTGTACACCGTAGCCCCGGCTATTTTCAACTTATTCTTTTTTCAGTCTCGCAGAAACCAAATCGAGTCTGCTGATGAAAAAGATATGATTCCACGCACAATTTCGATTTGCCGGCAAGCACTCTTACGGTGGGAGGAAGGTGGGCGGAAATTACCATAGGATGGAAGGAAGATTCATGAGAGCGGTATAATTAAAGTCGGTATCGTTTAATTTCACGCCGGGCTGACAGGCTCAAAAATTTGGCCATTTCGGGCAGCGGATTTTCATCCAAGATGGCGTCGGGCGCCATATTTAATTTTTTTAAATTTATACATGAATATCTTATAGGTTTTCTTTGAATTCTGGGATAGCTGTAGAGTCAACAAAGAACAAGTGAAGCCATTTTGAGAGGGGAAGAACAGATTCTTTTTTTGAGACCTTTCCGAGAGGATTACAGTAAGTACAAGCCTCAAAATGTGTATTTCATTCGTTCAGTTTGCTGTTGAGTCTATATCGACGTACTGGAAAGAAAATAAAAATTACGGGATGTAGAAAAGCTTTCTCAAAATTTTAAAACGATGGATACCTCCGAATGGAATCTCAAACGTGGATTGTGAGTGCTCATTGTTGATTTCTTGTTTGCAGGCTCCATAAAACGGTACCGCGTTTCGAGTATGGATGTAAAACAGTGTGCTTCCCGACCATGGACTGTCTTTTTCTCCTAAAACTTGCCTTTGGAGATATTTGATTGCTTTAAAGTTGTACCCTGAACACTTAGGAGTGGTGTTTCGGTTGTCAAGAATACGTACATGTGTTGTCCAAGAACTTTGACTTTATTTTACTTTACTTTAGACTCTGAAGTCCCGGCAAGAAACGCCTCCCCTTTTGGGTCATTTGGTAGATAAAATATTTGCCGAGCCTCTCCATAATGGGAATAATGCATGGCAGCAATTACATGAGCTTATGCTTGCCCATGCCAATGACAAAAGCAAACTCCCTGCAAATTGTTCTGATCCAGTGAAGGAACCTGGTTGTGCTCTAGCCTCCCATCTAAACACTTTGAGAGAAATTGGGGCTACCAGACTTTATAAAAAGGTGAAAAAGTGGTGTTCGCAGGGAAGAAAGGGAACCCTTTCCTATAGGTTTACAGGGAAGGAAACCAAGATGTGCCAAAAGTTCTGATCTATTCTGGAGGCAATTTCTCGTGATGATGATACGCCTCAGCAACAGCTTCAAATTAGTTCCTTTGCATTTATTGGCCTTCTGATAAGGGATGCTATCAGCCGGTTTAGTCGTGTCACTATAACAGATGGTGTTTTACAGGAAATCAAAGACTCTTGCAAGAGGTATTTCAATGCATGTTCCCTCCTTCTAGATACTGTAACCCCAACAATTTGGACAATTGGCTATGCCATCCCATATCACACAGACCTTCTGTACAGGAAACTTGGGGTCGGGCTGGGAATAAATACAATGCAAGGGAGGGAAGCCAAACATGTTCGCATAAGCCAATATGCAAAGCACGCAACCTTGTCCACAAGGTGGAACCTTGTTTTCAGACATGACTTCATTTCTACCGTTTGGCTAAGGACACATGATCCTACAAGTTTTGTATACCACAAGAGCTCTGAAGTTTACGTTCCCAAAGAAATTGAACAATCAGATGTTTGCTACTGTGGCTTACACAAGGAGTGTACTGCTGAGAAATGTCCATTGTGTTCATCTCAGTTGTATCAGAGTGTAGAAAGGAGTGCTGAGACAGGGATTTTAGACCTGTACATTTGCAATCTCCTTAGTGTCACAAGTTAGTTTGAACTACAATGTTTATGTACATGTACTACATCCTTAAAGTTTGAAAATATCATGCCTGAGGTCCTCTTTGTGAGGTTTTCTTGTGAAAAAATGCCAGATCTCTGCCAGGGGTGAGCACTGCTGGAATAATTTGACTTATGAATTACAGAGGCATAGAAATTGCATAATCATGCTAATGTATGGAATACACTCAGTTAACAATATTGTTCCTGCACTTGTAACCTTGCCGAGGCAGTTTTGATATTAATAAAGTCTATTTTAGATACCATGCTCTGTATTTTCATGACTTTATGCTTTTTCATAACTTAGTGTTACAAGGAGAATTACAATGCTGTAACCAATGGATTCAAATTGGTAATTAAAATCAAATGTATTATCTACTAATATGAATAACTGAGTACAAGGACAATATTAAGAAACTACAGCATACAGTTTCTGGCATGCATTCCCAGGCTAACACAACTTTATAATACTTTCATTGTTTCAGTCACTTTTCTCTGAAGAGTAAGAAGTATTGTTGTTTTATACTAGGGAGTGCTGAGGAACTCCTAGTCTATTGAAGTGCCCATATCTCAAGCTGACTTTCATAATTTCAGAGTTCTTTGAATACTTGAAAACAGCAGGATGATCCTCGGTGACTATACACTGACTATAGGAACCATCTTTTTCCGTTTTCATGAGGACATCTCTCTCGCTAATAGTTCCTTTTGCAAATTTATTTGCCATTGAGAGAAACAAACCTTTCAACTTTGTCATATCAGTAACATGAATTTCTTGGAAAGCACGTGTATTCTTCACAACTGAACCACCACTCTGAGGTGTTAAGGCTACAACTTTAAAGCAATCAAACACTTCCAAAGGCAAGTTCACAGAGAAAAAGACAGTCCATGGTCGGGAAGCACCTGCTTTTCGTTTCATTTTCCTCAGGATAGTTTTCTGCCAGTACCCGAAAGTCCTTGACAGCATCCTCGCCGGTTGAGCTAAATGGAACTTATAAGCTCTCGCACTGTCAAATGTGTGCTTTTTTATGACGGCTCTGGACAATTGCAGAAGTTCACTGCCGATATCAGTTGCTAGAGCCCGATTTTCACTGGAGTCAATGTAATCTTTCACAGTCTCGGGCCGCCATTTTGAAAACCCTCTAAACCGATGAACGCTGACCAATACTGCGCCGGCTCCTTTTTTCCGAGATGGCGCGATTTGCCCAGCCTCCAGCCCGGCGTGTTCTTCGCGTTTGAGTCTCTACGAAACGGCCAGGCCGATAATTATACTATTAGGGCCATTGGAAGTCTTCTGCGTACTTTATGGCAGAATCACCGCACTATCCCATCTACCATTGTTAGCGGGACAATACATTTTTGTCCCCAGATCTTTCCTTGACGATCTAAACCGGGGAGAGCTGAGAGCCATCCCGGAAGTAGAGTCAAATAGACCGAATGCAAAAATTATTCTTTTGTTCGTATACAAAATAGCCTGACTAACCTCGTTCGGGATAACAAATTCTTTAGAATTCTTATCTCTAAAACGAGGTTAATAAGGCTATTTTGAATACCAACAAAAGAATAATTTAAAGGTAGGCATTTTCGCATTCGGTCTATGGTCGGAAGCACTTTCGTTTTCGAATCTCTGCAAAATGTAGATTCACTGAGTTGATCTTGTTGCCTCAACAAGAAGGGTATAACTCAGGTAAGGACGATGATTTTAAGAGATAAGAGTGAAGAAATTAACTGTACTATTTTCAGTGGGAAACGCCCGAGTGTATTCAAAGTATCCTGTTTGTCTAGAATGAACTGTTGAGTTGATTTGAAGCTCATGACCTAACTAGTCAGTGGTAATTTCTTATGAGCTTCATTTCCATTATGGAAAATGAAACTATCCCTCGTTCGTTACTTCTCTTTTTACACTAAAAACGGCTGAAGGATATTTTGAATATAGCAACAGAAAATGCCATCGACCGAAGCGTTTGATCAAGGCTACGCGATATATTTTAAACAAAAGATAAACAACGGGATCAGAGAGAGATTGTGGCCAAGAAAATGTTATGGAAAGTGACAATTTGCCTTTCCCCTGCCATATTTACGTTCACTTAATTGAAATTTAAAAGATGATATTTAGTATAGTATATATATTTCTTTGACTCGGAGACTTCTGTCGCTTCGGTGTTTATAACAAGCACTGCGCAGTGTCAGATCACCCACAGAGGTGGTAGAGCTCGTCTCGTATTTAGTCATTATTGCATTCCACTAAATTTTATTGCTTTTCAATAGATTATGTTTACAGTGAAGAAAGCAAGAAAATGTTTATCAGTGTAACACGATAGCGCAGTCAGGACTTGTTGAAATCCTAACTGAATGAGTTCTTGGAAAAACTGGAGGTTTGCTGTTTTCAAGTCACGCTTCACTTCGGCTCCATCGGTATTAGAATAACTGCATTTTGTAAAGTGAAACACGGGTTAGGCAACGTTACATGTTCGATGTAATTCGGCATAAAGGTTCAACTTTCATATGGATACTGCCAGTGGTCACATTTTTTTTTTGTATTTTATTGATTTTTTCCATAGCAAAACAAAACAAAATAGCAACAAAAACAGAACAAAAATGAAAACATGACTTAACAATTAACGTAAACGAGATGTTATAACCAATTAAAAGCAATAAATTATAAATTTCTTGCGCAAATCGATAGGACTTCAATTTGTTACTATCTCTTAATATACTTGCCCCATTTTAGAGAGTGTATACATAACTTATTATTTAAACTTGCAATTCTACTTTCAATATCATAAACTGAATCGATTTTTTCTAAAAGAACAGCGAAGGACGGATTTAAAACATTATTTCTACAATAATAGATGTATTGTTTTGCAATAATAATAACATGACTCAATAACAAAAAATCGTCCTTCCTTTTCCAGAGACCAAATAATATGTCTAAAGCGCAAAATGAATCTATTTGGATATTTATACCTCTCATAGTACACCAGCAAATTAAATCACTCCATAGCGTTGTGATGATGGGACAAGATAGGAAGAGATATTCAAGGTTTCGTCCAAAGTTACACAAAAAGAGCATTCTGAGGAATCCACCTTACCCATTTTCTTTAGAAGGATATTTGTAGTTAAAATTGTATGGAATATTTTAAATTGAAATTCTCGTGACTTTGTATCCAGAACAACCTTGAAAGACAAACTGTAAATTTCTTTCCACTCTAGAGAATGTTCACTAAATAGATCTGTGTATCGTTATTGGGCTGTTGGTGTTGTTGAGACTTTCGATTTAAGATCCGCATAGATGCCTTTAGAAATAGGTTTACTTATAAGAGTGCAAATATCAAGCAATCTTAAGTAAATTTCATCTCGAAGGACAAAGTCTGATTTATTTACATAGCTTGTTGTTTTAAGAATCTCTCGCCATTTGCAAGGAATCAAAGCTATTATAGCAATAATTCCGAAAAAATCCAGCGGAGAAAAATCAGATTCATTCAAATTACTGGTAGTAATGAATCGATTTTCTTTTGATATTAAATCACCAATTCTAATTATATCTTTGCTAACCAGATGTTTATTGTAGACAGACGTGCCAAGAATACAAATGAACATATTGTTCCATATAACTGTTTTAGGACGTGCCATGAATACAAATGAACCTATTGTTCCATATAGCTGTTTTAGATATATCTTCGTGTGATGGACTGTCATTCCTTTGTCTAGTTCCCGAGCACTCTGCGAAGCATTCGAAACATTCTTTTTAGTACCAAGGAAGAGTAAGAGGAAGTTTTTTTTCAAGTTGAAATCACAGCAAAGAATTAATTTGCCTCCAATCGGCTTGAGATAGAGCAATAAAAACGTTTTCCAAGCACTTAATTGACCATTAGCAAATGTTTTACAGCACATTATTTGTTTTTTGATAATCGATTCGTAGTGAGGGGCTTTGAGACAGCCATGTTCAACGTCACTGATAAGGGAGGACCGTTTTACCTTGTCTTTGCCTTTCCATATAAAAATCATGTATAATGCTCTTGGCTTCTTTGATCACCTCTTTGTCTAAACTAATAAAGCCAGCACGGTACATAATTGTTGGAATTACAAAGGTTTTAACAATTATTTTGGATTCTGCCGATAACAGTAAGATCACTCCACCTACTCAACTTAAGCTTTCCTTTGATGGACTGCGTGATTTCATCAAATTTAAGCTTTTGCTTTAGAGCACAACATGGCTTACTGACTCGTCTGCATATTTATTCCCTTTATCAGTACTTGCTTGCCGCGCTGCCGAAAGGGAAACGACGGTACGACTACAAGCCTCATTTTGGAGTCTCACTTAATTACAACCACTGAAATCACAATGCATTGTCAATCTGAAAGTGGACCTTTAGCAACCTTTAAAAAGTGAAATTTTGTAAGGTTCCTTGCGAAATTATCGAAGATCCTTCCTGTAAACATCTTAAAGGATATTGTAACAAGCAAGTTCATGTGTTGGAGTCTGTTTTGCAGGACTGATCTGAAAAGGAGCCCTCGAGAAAAAGCAAGAAGTTTATGAAAACTGGATACTGAATAGTTGCTGGACCTTTCCAATTATTTTGCAGGTAAAACGGGATCAAATGCAAAAGAGTCCTATTTGCTAATGCTTAAAGCTCCCTGTAAAATTTAGCTCTGAAGTCCTCCACACCCGGCTAACCATTCTTATCTAGCTTAAGTGTAAGATCTTCAAATTATATTATTTAACACAGTGGAGAGGTGCCTTGCAACTATCCTGTTATAATTTCATTACTATATGAGCAAAAAATATCTCGTTACAGCAGTCTTTCAAAACAATTATAGCTTTAACAGAGTGAGGTCATTTGGCATCCATTCCCCCAGTGTTTGTTTGTATTAATGCTGGGATGACCAGAATGGATTAACAACGTTTAGAAAATAAATTTCTTTTCTGCCGTTTGCTCTTTATTTTAAAATTGTTAGTGTCATTTGAATAAGTTTTCATTCTGACTCCCTTTCTGTAAAGCAAATGATGTTTTAGAACTACAAAAGAACGTCTTTGTTGGTTACACACGACTAAGTTAGTCTAGAACTCAGAGAACTGGCTACAAATCAAGTAGGAAAACGAACAAGAAATGATTGACAACTATTAATTCAAATGCAGTATTCTTCTGCCGTCGTATTAGTTTAACCTTAAATTGCTACCCTGTAGCACAGAAGGTATTTTAGGCGACCGCCGACTACTAAAAGAGAGTTGCATGAGGAGAGGGGAGAGTGGGAAGGAAGGGTGGTGTGGTATTTTCGTCTCCCAATACCCTCGTCCTTGTACTTCACCCCCCACTCCCTTAAGACCTCCTTTTAGTACTCACTCCAATATGAGGGCTGAAACATTTGATGAAATATTCGGCGCTCGCTCAAACTAAGAAAAAACGCTTGCACGGTAGGCTCCTGAGTCTGACGCTATGGTTTTTTCATGCACCGTTTTTATTTTCTCCCCAACAGCAATGGGTGCGCAAGAGTCCCTGCTTCTCAATCAGAGAAGGACGGGCGCGAGCCCTTTACACTCCTTAATACTTGAGCGCGCTGTTGTTGACGCTCTCCGTGAAATAGCAGAGGAATCTCAGGTGCCGTCGGAACAGTTGGAGCATGCCTAGGATCCAGAGGATTGCTCTCCAAGGTTCAGGGTACTAAGCGACAGGCTAACGGCCAGACGACTGCCTTCACCTCTTACCACAGATGGTATAAGAGGTATATAACTGCTTACAAAACCCGAATAACCAAAGTCGTGATTTTTGGGAAATGTTACGCGGGAAAAGCTGCCTTATGTTTGTCTTGCTTTTGCCTTATGTAGTTGGTCGCCATACTTGCAAACATAGCCAAGCATAGCCTTGATATCATTCACAAGACACGAAAAAATATAGAACTTAACTGTTTTCTTCGTTAAAAACTGACGGGAATTTGCGGTGTTAGGTTTATTTTTTGTTTGTATGTCTGTTTCTACAACAACAACAACATCATGCAACTGCGAGTTCAGTTTCCTCGTTGCATTCTTTTACTGGGACCTCTCCTGTTCGCGCGAAGCAAAGAAAAAAAAAATGTGTAGGCTAAGTTAATGAAACTGTCCGTGTGGATTTCAGTCATTGGAATAAAAAAGCTTAGCCCTTTTTAAAACGCTTTTTAAAACCCTTTTTAAAACCCCCAGTGTACGATATGTCGTACGGATTTGTACAACAGACAGGCCTACCGCTTTCAAGATTGCCCACGCTCTCAAATTTACACCTGATTATTATGGTCTGCTTATAGTGTCAACCAGTAACTTTTTTACTCTTTGAGAGCCAATACACTGGGAATAACCTTCGTTCTCCGTTCCATATCATTATTTGTTTCAAGCAAAACCAAAAATGGCCGTTTTATGCGCCCTGGAGCAAAGATAAAAAACTCACATCTTTGCTTTCAATTCTTTAATTCAAAATCTCCTTTGGAAACAAAATATTCTAATAAGCGAAAACCTTGATCTCATGACTAAGTATTTATCTCGAATATTGCCTCTCTCACGCCTACAACGAGTCGAGCATCAGCTATTTGATTCGAGCCACTTTTCAAGGCTTCTGTTTTTCTTTTTGGCGCCCGGATTGCATTTTGGGAGATTTGGATACGACGGCGAAATGGAAGTCCCGCCATCTTCATTTTGTAGATCCGGACATTCTGGCAAAATATGGTACGCGTTGTGTTCTTTGCAAGTTAAATCTCGCCAAAATTGCCTTTCTAGGTCCAAGAATCCATCACAGAACCATTACCAGAAATCCGCTCCAAGTTTATCAGGAGATAATTTATTCATGCGTCACGCGGCCTTTAAAACGGCCGCCGGAGTTACTAAAGAATGTATGAATTTCAACAGAAAATTTCAGATAAATTTACCGGTGGCAATGCTGCTTATTTTCCGCACGTCACATATAAAAACTGAACCGTTAACGGAGTGTTCTTTGTTGTCTTTCTGACTGAAAACGTTTAAAAACTTCAGACAATTTTTAATTGAAAAACTTCGGTTACTGACTCTCATACAATCACCATTTTAGTCAGATTTTAGTAAAATTACTCACCTTTAATACAAATTTGGGAATACGAGTACCTACGGATTACAACTCATTACGGTCGCGAGCAAAACAACAACGGTTCAAATTGGTGACGTCACAATAAAACTTGAGTCCTCGGTATTCCAGAGCAGAAAAAGTTTCAAGGGAGACCTTCATATAGGACATCTAGATCACTTTCAATTATTTGCATCGAGAAAATTGCCGAAAGAGTTAAGAAAAGATGGTCCGAGGGGTTAAGAGACGAATGACGTTTTCTTTCTCTTTCCTAATAGATTTTTTAAACATATTTGTTGTCGTTGTTGTATTCATATTTTTAACCAGGGAAGAAGGGTTACAGTCAAGGCCGGCACGTGTGGGAGATAACCTGGGAACGAGACGAGTGGGGATCTTTCGCTGTTATAGGCAAAGCCTCGGTTACGGTCCACTGGTGGGGTCTAACGCCCAATCATGGGGCTGGGATTTAAGTAGCGAGGTGACCCACCACAATGGGAAAGAATCTGCTTACCCAGCTAATTATCCGTCGTTTTCCGTTCCTGACACGGTGTATGTCATACTTGACATGGACAGTGGCACACTGAGGTGAGGAGATAGTATTTACTTTTCTAGCAATTAACTGAGCACGAAATTTCGCTGTTGATTCGCATCAAAGGCGTGATCGAGACAAGCACCTTTGATAGCCTTTAATATCAGCACTTCCACAGCTGTTTTCCCAGCGATGTAATGAGTGTCGAAGGTACTATACCATTATGAGCATAAATGGTACCTTTGTAGAAATAAAGTGAACCATCACTTGACCTCATTTTACAATGCATTCAATATTGATCAAAAGCGCGTTACCCAGGAATATTTTAATTCAACCACTGCGGAATAAGTCGCATAACTTTCCTGCCAGGATTTGCTCTTTCCTTAGGGATATAACCTGAAAAGACGTGTTGATTCCTTAGTAACTTGCAATATTCTCAACGTATTGTTCTTTCCAGCTTTGCAACAAGCGATACTCACCTGGGCGTGGCCTTTTGTAATTTACCTCGCGACCCTCTGATTCCCTTATACCCATGCGCCAGTGCAGTGTATGGCAACTGTGACATTAAAATGAAGTACCTTGGACGCGGAGGTCAGTCATTAATCACTCGATACAAGAATGACAGTAATTGTTTCAACATTTTTGCCATATATGCACTTTTTCTCTCACTACAAAACTTGACCACAGAGTAGCGTCTCCTGGTAGTTAAACCCGGGTCCAGCCTTGTCAAAATACCGCCTTACTTATTTCAATGCTTCTTCTTGTAGACTTCAGGAAATGTAAAGGAAGGTGTAGGCTTCCGTGCTGCATAAATGTCGCTTTGAAGTGTTAACATGTGTACCGTCTATTTATCATTAATTGATAAATTGAACCATGGCTCAACAAAAAGTGTGAACACAATTTATACTGCTTCTGAGTGAGAGAGCGCTTAGTTTGTTTATGGAACGTGAAACAATTTCTGGCTGACTAATTAATACACTGTTACTGAATGTGGAGAAAAGTGTATTCTCTTGTTAAACGACTTTCCCTTGGCATGTTAGTGGCAATTACATTAAAATTATGTCGGAAAAACGGAAGCATTTCCATTATATTTATTATCACTTACGTAATGTCACCAATTAACAAATGCATTGAAATTATTAATTCCTACTACGGTATCTACTTTAATGGATTCCATCTCTTTATCATTCTGATTTGAAAATTTATTTTCGTTTTCTCTTCTGTGAAAGACAACCTTCTTGCCAACCTGGAAGCGTTAAAAAGGAAAGCATCGACTTCCTCAGCACCATCCCCCACAATCAGATCTCGGCCACAGTCACCCGGAGCTGCATCAGTGCCGTAGTCCTCGAGTGCCGGGTTCCCTAGCCACGTTGCACCAAGTTCTTCTGAGCCCGTAAAGTCTTCGGAGGCATACACGTCTGACCACAGTTGCGGAGCAAAGGTCGCTGTGATGTGTGGTGGGAAAAAAGCCAAGAGAATTGAGTAAGAAATTAATCCGGCTTTAAACTAAAAGAAAGAGACTGTATAGGGAGTGGACAGGTATCGATCTTGTAGTTTGCGGGAATGCGTTTCTCTGGTTTTGTGCACAAAGTAAGACAAAAACATGATAATTGTTAAACGCATTCAGGCTTGCATTTACACAGACGTCGATTTTCTTGCCAGACTTTAAGTTATTTCAACCGATTTAGCCGGTAATCATCTCGTCTGTATTCAACTGGGAAGTGTTGCACCAATTAAATCACGTGTCACACGTCACTTCTTGTTACATCACATCACGTGACATGACGCCACTTCATGTCCCATCTTATCAAATCGTGTCACGTCACATCACTTTATGTCACATCACATAACATTGCATCATGTCACGTCAGCTCATTTCTCATCTCAATGCATCTCTCATTTCACTTTAGTCCAGGTCACATCACCTTACATCGCGTGATGTCACGTCACTTTATGCTACGTCAAATCGTATCGCATGACGTCACGTCACGTCTCTTCATGCTACACCACATCACGTCACATCACTGCATTTAAATTACACGAAATGTGTGCATGCATTGTAACGGAACATTTAGTTACTTGTTGGAATCCAGGAAAACCTTATGAGTATTTTTTATCTACAGTGCTCTTCAGTGCTTCAATCAGGGAATTGTTTTAACAAGCCAACCTCTGCAGGATGATGAACTTTTTGAAGTTCGCTTGGATAGTAAAGTACCCAAGTGGTTTGGTAGTTTGGTTGTTGGTGTCACAACAGTTTCAGCTGCAGATTTGCGATTCCCTGCAACGATGACCGCTTGTTCACAAGGGACAACGTTCATGCTGAGCAGTAATAAGATCCTAAATAACGGCAAAGAAATGACGACAATATCAAAGGACTTGGACGGATTGTCGGTTTGTGCAGTTTATTGTCTTTTCACCTAAATTTTCCGTTATGTTGACATCAAGCTCATTTCCTTGGATTTGTCCTTGTTTTTTCAGTCATTTCCTATCAGATATTTCGGGCACTGATAGTAGAACAGACACAGAAAAAACAATTTTTGTTGTTGTTTGAATGCTCAGACTGTGAAACTATACTTTCATCAGTCAGACGTTTCGGGGATAACCCCTTCATTAGTGTTTCGCCGGTGTTAACGATAAACGCTCCTGCTAACGGTAAATATGTCGCGTGCACGATGTTTTCACAATAAACAATTAAAACGAATAAAAAACGAATGCGCGCGTTTTGCGCGCGAAAATTTGACACGAAAAAAGAGAGTCTGAAACGTAATGTTACCTCATGGAAATTTCAGAATTTAAATTCGATGTTAATTGCATGAGGTGTCAAGGTCTTGTGGCGGAATATGAGTCTCATTCCATCCCTCTGTCTCCTGGCAGTTCCTCCCATCACTTGCTTGACCACAGATACTGACATGTCGTGAGTGGAATTGTGGTCCGGTAGGTTAAAATGTTCGGCAAAGGGGAAGCCTCGTTTTGATACCGTTTATGTTATTGGTAACCTTCCACCGAACGGAGATGCTCGCCTAATCTATCTGCGTGTCTACGACCAGTCTCTCCAATGTACATAACTTTGCAGCGGGTGCAGGTGATTGCATCGATAGCACTGGTCGTAGTGCAGCTGTGGCGTTCTTTGAGGTGTACAACTCCATTCGTGTGGTTAATGGTGGCCGTCCTACCGGTGAACGCACATGTGCGGCATCTGGGTCGTTGGCAAGGAAACGTTCCTGCTTGTTCTTGTTCTTGGCGTGGCGAAGCGGTGCTGTGAACAAGGATGTCTCGAAGATTAGTATCCCGCCGATAAACGCACATGGGCGTAGTTGTAAAATATCATTTGTATGTGGATCGTCGGTCAGGATACCAAAGTTTCTAAACAGAATCTACTTGAATTCCTTGTTCTTTGGGTTAAAGGTGAGGAGCACGGGCACCCTTTCCGCTTGTTCCACAGATCTTCGCTCTCCAGACTTTTCCAGAGCTCTTTGTCGACTTATGTTGCCTGCCTTTCTTCGGCCACGTGCAACCACCTCATTATGGTAGCCCCTCGCCTCGAAGAAAAGACGCCATCTCATTACATTTGGTCTTGTAATCTTCTTCTTCGGAACAGATGCGACGAAGGCGAAGAAATGGACTGTATGAGATGGCGTTTTTACAGTGAGAAGGATGAGACGACCCATAATGAAGTTAGTTGTGAGTGTCCGTAGGCTTATAGTGAATGGTTGTTGTTATCCTGTTTTCAGTGATGGAGAGGCGGAGATCTAAAAACGGACTAGATGTTTCGCTTATTTCAAAAGTGTACTTGAGAGCAGGATGATAGGTTGCACGGTTGTTTATGAACTGTTCAAGATTCTGGCGGTAACCAGAAGTGGCGCCAATGACGTCGTCAATGTACCGCTTGTACAGTTCAGGTTTGTTGCCTTGATAGTCCTGGAACATTCTGTGGTCAACGTAAACAACATAGAGACAGGCAAATTGGGACCCATTTTCGTTTCCATCGCAACTTCTCCGATTTGTTGATAATAATTTAAATTCTGAAATTTCCATAAAGTAAGATTATCTTTTCAGACTCTCTTTTTCGTGTCAAATTTTCGCGCGCTAAGCGCCCATTCGTTTTTTATTGGTTGTAATTGTTTATTTTTGAACATCGTGCACGCGGCATATTTACCGTTAGCACGAGCGTTTGTCGTTAACACCGGCGAAACATTGATGAAGGGGTTATCCCCGAAACGTCTGACTGATAATAGTTTCACAGTTTTGAGCACTCAAAACAACAACAAAACTTTGATTTAACATTTAACTCGAGTGCTACGCAGCAAAACATTTTTGGTACTACAGACAAAACAAGGACGGGAGAGCAGCCAAAACAGCATTGGAAACGTTCCAAGAAAAGTGCGTTTGGTGGAATAGTAATTAAGAATGCAACACAATAGCTAACTCCTCAGCGAAAGTATTCAACCAATTACTCGCGAACATTAGGAATTAAGTGAATAATTCATTATGTATTGATATGTCGATATGTTAAATCTTATCGATTTGTATATACCCATGTTATTGGGTTTTTTTGTTATTTGTAGATAGTATTAACACAGAAGATCCACTTCTGTGGAGATGTAAATAAAGCCATCGTCATCGTCATCATCATCATCATCATCATCATCATCATCATCATCATTCGGTCTCGATTATAATTTAATCACCTGCTAGAAAGCTCGAGATCATAATTCAATTAGGCGATACATTTGTTGTCATAAACGAAGAAAATACTTTGTCGTACCCAGGTTGGTGACCGTGTGGGGATGATGCGTAAGTCAGACAACACTTTGCATTTCTTCATTAATGGCGTAGATGTTGGCAAAAGGGTCAAAACTATCCTACCAGTACTTTATGCAGTAGTGGATCTGTTCGGACAGGCTGAAGAAGTTACTATAACTGGTATGTGAAAATTCTTCACGTTACAAGATACTGAAAACAAATCCATTTCGAATGAATAGCAGCATAAAATCATGCACTTAAAACTTTGACACTTACACGGCTCAACTTAGCACGTTTCTATTGCAATAGGAGGAAACACCCCAGACATATCTATTTGGAAACGCTATGCGCGATCTTGATTGTGAAAGTCACTGTGGCAAAACTGTAATATATGCTGAAATCTAAAATTATCCACCCTGACACCTCCAATGCCTTTGACTGGGGGGGGGGGGGGGGGGTGGGTGGGTGAGGGGGAAGAGAGATTCTTGTCTCTTCTCCCGCCCACCCGAAGCAGGGCGGAGTAAGAGGGAGTTCTGTTACAGGACTATATATATATATATATACTCCCGAAATGTACCCTTGGTGCCACTGGTTTTGATTTGTTCGTAATATGATTTGTTCGTAATATGAGCCAAGATGCAACACTATCCCTAATTAAAGGAAAACCATGCAAAGAAACACGAATTGAAGGCTGAATTATACAGCTTTTTCAATTCACGTCGAATTTTAAAGCCTCATCCTGAGTAGCTGTATGTCTTATAAGTTGCACAAAGTTGAAAGGTAGTCCTTTATTATAGTCTGCAGACTTAACACCTACCTACCTTACCGCAATCTCTCATTTTAGGTGGTACAGAGGAGACACAGAGTAGCAACCAGGACCAAGTAGATGCTGTCTCTGTTATGGTCCGCATGAGTAACACCGTGAATATCTTTAAAGAGGGGTCGTTTAGCGAGGTTCTTTCCATAGTCGCGAAAGTTAACAACGATATTCTTGAACCATACTCAAACACGGATAGCAGGGAACTCCGACAAAAGTACGGTGACCACTTATACGAGATCGGTGGTCCAATGCACCTCACCAATCTCCTTCGTCGGCTGATGGATACTGGATTAGAGACTCGGGATGGATGGCTGGGGATGTGCGTGGTTCGTAGTGTATTTTGGAACTACTCTGATGCCAGTCTGAAAATGGCCAAGGGCCTGGGGCGAAGTGGTTTGCTTAAGATAGTGTTGAATGATCTTGACACCTATGGCATAAAAAGCTCCACAAATGAGGCAAGTAGAACTATCCGCGAGGCTTGGTACATGTATAAGTTTTGCTTGTCTTCCGTACAGTCAAGACACTATTCATTATTTACCAAGTTAGATAGCACGTGATAGATTGTTCTATCGTAATTACAAAGTAGTGAAACTGCATGTTCCCTATTGAATTATGCTACTAGTGCTCTCAGCTAACACGTTTTATATTAAGCAATTTGCGTTTAATCCTAGTTAGTATTTTATAAAAGTCGCGGCGGTCGTTTCTCTCAACAAGATGGCGGAAACAGCAAATTCTGACCAGATCAGCTTTCTGTTTCGTAGATAGAAGATTGCCCTTAAAGTCAGCTAGAATCCAGTATTTCATGTGATGTCCTCGAGTTGGTGATTTGAAGAAACGCACCCTTGTTATTTTGTTTTATTTATTAATTGTTTTGAATAGAAAAGGAAATATCTTGTTTCTTCTGCTGTCAACATTCTGCACCACTGTGCTAAGGCATCGGAAAACCGTCAGATCCTCTGCGATCTACGAGCAGAGGAGAGAATCGCTCCATTTATTAAGGCAGATGACATGGAAGTTGTTGTGTCGGCCTTATTGACGCTTTCATACATAACCTCTGATGATCAGAAAAAGCTGTTGGTGGCGGAGAGCAAGGTATATTTTAGGTGTGTCCTTTCATAAATGGTAGGGGATGCAACTGTGGAATCGAAGATTGAAATAGTTTTTTAATATCCAAATTTTTTTTGCCTGACGATGAAGTCCCTGGATAGCGTCGAAACGTCATTAGATCGTTATGTTTTGAATTTTTGACACCACCTACCTCCTTCTTTATTTGAAAGGTTATTTATTTGCTATTCTGTTTTTAGTTTTTTTTTCTGAAGACAAAGTCCTAGAGGATAGCTCGCGACAGAGTTTAAAGGGAACCTCCACTCTTACACGAAATCCACGCTAAATTGTCGGAAATAATTACTAGCTTCCAAATTTTGTTTTGAAATGCGGATATAAAAAAATGCATAAAAATCGATATCATTATCGCCTATTTTCGCTTTCAAATGTCCTGGGCGCGTACCGTCTCCCATTAAAATTAACGTACTCGATTTAAAGCGGGAACGAGGACGGCTAGAACTGTTTTACTTGGGTCATTTAAACCCTGGTACGTTAGGACGTCTCTTTTCATTTTGTTCGTTTGTTTGTTTTCCATCTTGGTATGATAATAAATTCAAAATGAGTGTCCTGGCAAGCAAACATTGGTCGGCGCTCAACGCATACGGATATCTCAGTATCGTCCTTCGGCAGGCCAATAAAGCCATTCGTATTTTTTAATTTTCTCAGGTGTTGAGCTTTCTCCTTGGCATTTTGCGCAATGCTCTGGATCAGCCAAACCTGCAAAGCAGATCGAATAGCAGTAGTTGGTCGGCTTTGGAAATTGCAGTCGGTGTTAGTAACCTGCTCGCCAATGACCAGAACGTGGAGGCCATGCTGGATAGAGATATCGTTGAGCTGCTAACATCACTCATCATGAAAGGTGGTGTCACCGAAAAGGAGTGTGCTGCTAACGCCCTTTGGCTTATTGCAAAGAATAGTAAGGGAAAGATTAAGATCAAAGAGACCAAGACCGCAGTGGAACAGCTGTCGCGCTCCAGCACAAGTGGTGACCAGGCGGTTCGAGAGGCTGCAAAAAGAGTATTATTGGAACTGAGCGACACCAGAAACGTTCAACGTGTGAACCCTTTAAATCATGAAAATAAAATACCTCATAGAAAATGTAATGTTTCAAGCCTATCGTGGTGAAATAGGTTCATTTATAGCTAGCCAAAAGAAAAGAGTAATAAGTACAATCCTTATGTTCATACAGGTGCGTCAAGCGTAAACCGTCGGACAAAATGTGATTATCAAGACAAATGCCGCAGGTTCAAGTCGTCGCTTATTATTATATAATAACTTGTCAGGTAGATATACATGTTATGTATTTTAACAGCAAACCGCGCCGACTCGGTTAGGATGCTTTTTTTGCTTTTGCAACGCTAGGTCGTATTAGCTTGCAATTGTGCGTTTCTCGAACGTCTTTCCAGAAATTCATTCGTCATGTTGATGTATATCAGTTATTTTCATGAACACGGAAGATCATGTACGCGGAGAGGTACCTTAAAGCCGCCACATTTACGGAATAATTTTCATAGACTTAAATTTACTATCTAACTGGACACCGTTAGCACGACTACACCATATTATTGTTTATACGATTATCTCTTATAAGCTGAGCAAGTTGTTTTATTAAGTGATCGCTTTCCCACGCATTATACGAAATGTTGGTGACAGAGACAAGCCACGCATAGCTTTGTGGCCTTAATCTTTACGTTACGTCTAGAAAATAAAACAAAAATAACCGTATGGTTTCGGCCTTAATTGAGACAGATTTATGATGGCTGTAGAACTGAGTAAATGCCCGTATTCATTCAGTGGCCAACGCTTTATGCCTGTTCATTTAACGACATTAAGCAATTATTGGATGAGGTTGAGCATGATAGCGAGAATTATCAAGGCCGAGGTTTGTGTTATCTGCCGAAGCCGAAGGCTGAGGCGGATAACACAAACCGAGGCCTTGATAATTCTCGCTATCATGCGAAAACCGAATCCAATAATTGTTTTATTATACAATTATAAATGTACAAGCGTTGAGACATTTCACAGAACAACAACAAAGTAAGCCACGCAATGACACGTTTCAGTGTAAACATCTTTATTAATGACAGCCGTGAATAACGTGTAAAGCGGAATTCAAAAGGTTTACAGAAAGGATTTAAGCTTAAAACATCTGAAAACGTTTCAGGAAAAACTGAAAACCATTGTCTGCAAAAACGCGTCATACCTACATGCATAAACGCCAGTGTCTGTAGATGTGACGCGATGACACAGCGCCATCTAGAATTAGCGGGGTGCTTTTAGCCAATCAAAATTGAGATAGCATCAGCATTGTATAATAATAATTAATAGAGATACAACCAAAATCTTACAAATAACTTGAGAACGCGTTTCAGACAGTCAGAAAATGAAGAATTGATACTTCGAGAGGCTGAAAGCAGGACTCGCAACTTCTTACCACAGTGTATCTTTCGTTTCAGACATTTTCTTTGACCCAAAGTTCGACAGATGTTTCTGTACTGAATGCCATGCGGCTAGGGGAGAGAAACTCTACTACAGTCGAGGGCAACCTGCAAAGGACTATGGAATTCCAATAGGATGGTGTCGATTTGGGCTCAAGTAAGTTATAGATGTTCAGTTTTTCTTCTTCTTCTTTTTTTTTTTTTTACTTTTTTGTTTGAAGTGGTCCGAAAGATAACCTCACTTCAGATTGCCATGTATTGCTTTGTATACGAACTGCGCCTGCTGATCGATTTTTACTCCAAGTGCAGTGCGACGCCTTGGGTGGGTGGAAAGGGCCGCACTGTCCTTGATGGGCAGACTTCTTTCTGCAGAACGATATTATTCCGAAGATTTTACAAACATTCCCGAACATTTACGGCGCACATTTATGTTAGCGGCTAGATACCAAACCTTGTAAGTTAGTTCTGTATTCGAAAAATAAGGCAGAAACTTTCATGAGTGTTATTATATTGGGTCTATCGTTTCTTCGAGCCTTTATAGTGACGACCTTAACTTGTCTTCAGACATCAATTTCTCATTGCATAAATGGCTGTGATTTAAACACGCTTTTCAGTTACGCCGGATTATTCTCTACTATCTCAACAGTACGACAACTAAAAGTTAAGCATTTAAACTTCAGGGTCCACCATCGAGCTCACGCCCTGGACGTGTTCAATAATTGGCACGTGGCATTTCATGGCACCAGAGTGGACAGTGTTAATAAAATCCTGGAATGCGGTGATCTGCTTCTCCCAGGTATGTCATCTTTGAGAGGATCAAGTCTGCCACCATCCTCTGAGGGGTTTCTAACCAGTTATAAACTGGAGTGATAAATGGGAACGGGAATTTCACATACATGTCAAAGACAGTCTCATTGGATTAGTGAGGTGTCAAATTACTGTCTATTTCCTTATTATATGACTGGCTCTTTCAGCAGTCAAGATGAATCAATTCTCCTGCTGTGATTGGCTACCCACGAGGTCAAGCGGGGGCCATCTTGACCGCTCGGAATAGCCCGTTCGTCCCTAGTTTTACTGTCTTTTAATAGCATCCTTTGAGTCATATAATAAATCATTTATTAACCAAGGTTGTTCGGTCAAGATGGCGGGATATTGGCCTCGTTGGTTTTTTTTTTTTTTTTTTTTTTTTTTTTTTTGTAGCGTCCTTATGGACCGAGACGAAGTCGAGGTCCATAAGGACGCTACGTCCCGTCATCTTGACCTCTTCCATAGAAGGAATCAGAAGACAATAAATTTTCCAAAGTGCCTCGAAAGGCGCTTTTTGACCAGAACTTAAACGAAATGTTCAGATTCTAAGCGAAAAGTGCGTAAGGGAAACGATTAATTCAGAAATTTGTCTGGTGACAAGCTTGCTCATATGCCAGACAGAATGAGCATGAATGGTCTGTATAGGACGGGTGAAGAACGCCTTCCGGGAGGTACTTTAAGTTAGGTCAAACAATGAGATGCATTGAAGTGATTAAAGTGTGCAGGTTCATGTAAAGCTTTACCAATTCAGCTCGATGCTGTAAAGTCAGTGTGCCTTTACTTCGCCGCAAATCTGTTACTTGTAGGTGGTTACTCGTAGGTGGAATATAAAGTTGAGAAGTCTTTCCTTTGAATTTAAGGTGACGTGGCGCTTGGAGGAAAAAAGTTAAGTGAGGAGGAAGGACATTTCAATGACGACAGAAAACCGTCAGGTTTTGACACAAAACAGATCTTTGTATCACCGAGTGTTCGCTACTCAGGACATAACTGTTACGCTAAACCAAAAAGGTACGCAACAGTCTTGATTTCTTGATTCTGAATATCCGTTTCTCTCTCATCGAACCAGGATTTGCCTGGCCGATTTAGGACGGGGTTGCTTGGTAAAACTAATTAATTTTGAGCAGGGACAGCCAAAAGCCAAAAGCCACATTAAATCCTTGTTGTATCTGTTGATTCTCGGTACAAAAGGTCTGGTGGTCTTTAATTGATAGAGAAGTGGGTTTGAAACGAAGAACCGCTAACTGTTTGGAATCTAAATTAATTAAAGGATTGGTTCTTAATTTTGTAGCCTTTCATTTGCGCTCCACTGAGAGAAAACGAAGCGATTGGCAATCTTCAGGAGTAATAGCCGACTGGTTTGCCTCCGGCCAGTTGGGTTTCTTATCATTATCATTTTTTTATTTGAATTATTTATTTCTGTATTTGCTCACTCCCACTCGCCTTTGTGCTATAAATACTACCGAGGGTAAATAAAGGTTATTATTATTATTATTATGATTATTATGATGATGATGATGATGATGATGGTGATTATTATTATTATTATTATTATTATTATTATTATTATTATTATTATTAATGAAGACAGAAGTTCATCGTTCTAGGGCATAGTTAAATAAAAAAATAGAATTTTTTTTTGTCTTACACCCACTTGGCCCGCGGAGCTCAGATTATGACATTTGATTCGTTACCTTTTTATGTTTTATCTAGCTTAGTTTAGCACTTTTTAATGGTCTATTGAATTCTCATTGTAGTGTAAGTAGCTGTAGTTCCTGTGGTTAACAACAACAACAACAACAACATCGACACTTTATGTCACCCCAGAATTTGAGTTAATAATGTTGCTCTGAAAGTAGTTATGAAAATAAATAAATAAATAAATAAATAAATAAATAAATAAATAAATACATTTATTTTCCAGTTTTGAAGACCCGGAGACCAAAAACAAGAAGTGTTAATTAATCTTTTTGTCAACTTCCATTTTTGGTATCCGTAGACGGCAATATATAATTAGCTATACTGTTCCACTAATGTGGGGACATAGTTTAGCTATTTGAAGTGTTACTAAACGAACCTGACGGTATTGAAGGGTTCTTGGTCCATCACCCCCACCCCCACCCCTTCCTCACCCCCCTCCCCCTCCCCCATCCCCACTCCACTTCGTCCTCCAACAGCAAAAAGAAAATGAACAACAATTTTAGCCATAGATATAGTAATTTATTTACAACCAGCTAATGTGTTTGTACCATCTATGGAGATACACAACTATTCTTAAGCATAGAGCGGTTTTCAACTGAGTGTCAAAGTAATTATGGTCTTGCTTTGGTTTTGCATTGCTCCGCTCTGTGATTGGACAGGAAAACTCGCGCCACTTTCTCAACCAATGAGAAGCAAAACCAAAACCAATTGTAATTTGCACGCGCGTCTTTCCCGCGCTTTACGCCGGCTACATGTAATTGCTTTGTATTCTGATTGGCTCATTGGATTACTTTCTTGTGTTGTGCTTTTTTGTTTTTTGTTTTTTGTTTTTACGACACTCAATTGAAAAGCGCTCTAAATACTCCTTCAGTATTCTCCCTACGTTGCATTTAACAAGTACCTAAAAATACACTCAAATCCCCTCCCCCAACTCATTGTTGCTTAACTTGCGCCTCTGAAACATTTTCTTAGCAGTGGCGGCTTTCCAAATTCAAAATTGTCTAGCTTTAGCAACGACGACGGCAACGTCAACGAGAACACCACAAACAATAGGTCTAATTGACAAAAACAATCGCATTGTACGTCCGTTTTACATTTTCTTTGACGTCTTTTTTGACGTCCTCTTCAAAAGAACAACATCAATGACTAAAATTTTAGGATTCTCGAGAACGTGAGCGCATGACGTTAATTTTTTCATTCATTTTCCTCACTTTAACGCCGTTCTTATTAATATAGTCCCTTAACAGTTCGCCAGCGGCATTTTCCAAGTTAAATTAAACAGATTGAAATAATCACGAAAGAGTTGCAAAAACGAGAAGTTAGATTTTGAAACGATGTTTTCGTTGCCGTCGCCGTCGTCGTTGCTAAAGCTACCTATTGAATAGGGGAGGGGGACGGGAAGTTACTTTTTATTGTATTAATATAATATTTATTCAGTGAGTGATTGTGGGATTTTCTAAAAGCCACTTCGAACTCGGAAACTGAACATTTTCTACCCCCAAAACTATATTTTCAGCTAACAAAACTGAACAGAGCATCCACTGTTTTAGCTTGCTCAAGGACTGAATGTTCCTCCAAGAGATCCTTATCCATGTTCTGTGGGATTCAGGAAACACGCTAATTTATTTCTAACACACCGCCAAGTTCAATCGCTGGTTGGACACATCTCGTCTCTGCAGTGTTTCCACAAATAAGTTCCTTTACGGCTTTCCTAAACTCTTGCATTCTTATCGCGTATATCAGTGGATTGACTAAAGAATTAGCGTAAAACAATACTTGAAATGTCTCGACGATTTCGGAGTGGGATCTATAACAGCGTAATACTTAAGGGGATAATGCTCAGTAAAGAAACAGCACAAACTATAAATAACGTGACTGACATTTTCCTGTGTGAGGCAACTGCGCCAAAAGGTGCTGGAGCAGGGTTACGTTTCACATTTTTAGTAATGATAATACTAGAGACAGTGATTATAAGAAGGTTTAAAATAGTGTAGCATAAACTTCCAACGTCTTGAGAATCTAAAAACACATTAAGAGCAACTATCATGCAAGCTAGAATCAATGCAAGTAACCAACTGCCAACAACAATTTTGAAGTACACCCACTTACTTATCAAACAGTGCCTAAATGGATATAAAGTCGCGTGCAGCCGCTCCAAGGAGATGAAGGAAAGATTAGTTACGGAAGCTATGGGAAATAGGATGTTCAAGATACCAATGAAAAAGCCAAGCCAGTTGAAGGAATCTCCACAACTGATGAACGTGCCAAGAGGTCCCGACAGTGCTCCTACCAGCAAATCAGCCACAGTCAGATTTATTATCAGGTATGTAGTGCGCTTGCGTACTTGGCGCTTTTTTGTAAAGGCGACGAGTGTGAAGGCGTTGATTGTAAATATCACAATAAATTCAACCAGGTAAACTGTAAACCATACACTGCCTGGCTTCCAAGTATGTTCTTTCTTTTCCGCCATGTTCCATAGATTTACGATCTTTCTACCAAAGTTATCTCCTCATGGTGACCACAATTCGTAGGGTGACAGAAAAAAAAAAAAAAAGAACAGAAAAACAACGACAAAAAACAAACAAACAGAAAAGATCAGTGTTAAATTTAGGATTTGCTGACCTAGTGTAACTCTTAATCGGTATTGGTAGTAGACGTATTTTTATTAAGAGTAACTGTACATACTATTAATACATTTTTATTAAGTTATATTTTATATTGAACTTAATTATCTTACTTCTGTACTTCGATTAAGATTACCGTGTACCTTCAAGGGTGTCTCTAATATAAGGGCTGTAGCGGCTCTCGATTACAGCCCAGATACCATAAACCCATATCAAATTAAAGCTTGTTGAACTAGCTATTCAAATATTTCAGAAAATGAATTACTGAATGCTCCGTCGAGTCTAAACTCGAAGGTCTAAATCGTCCTTTGAAAGCTAAAACTAAACGTGATTTTTATATTTGGGGAATTTGATATTTTTCTGAAAGTCTAGAACCCAGAAGCTAAAAAAATGTTTCGGAGTTTTCCTTTATTCGACTGCATTCAAAAGTTACAGACCATTTTGAAATTCGTTAGAAAAAGACACCAACCGACTGGTTTCACAGAAATGGCTCTTAGGAGAAAACGGTTTTGAATTAGCTAATTTCCCAACACGTTTTTGTTAAAGATAAGTTAATCTAGCGGCTGTCCAAATTGGAACAAAATCGAACAAGTGGCTCTTGAGGTGTAACTCTCGAAAGTGTTTCCTTCAAAACAAAAATAAACTTTGCGAAAACAGCGCTTGAAACAAATCTTCACTTCACAAACAAACAACGCCCCCAAACGCCTCTTTCGACGACCGGCCAATCAATGTAGGCTAACTTTTCTTCCGCTCACCTACTGTGGAAATATTCCGCGTAATTTTATCTCCACGCAAACACTCGTGCTTATCATTATATCGCATATTCTCCGTCTTTAACTAAGTTTACTTGACCCATTGTCATTACCGAAGAACTAAAGGCGCACAACCTTCATGAAGCAAAGCAACTTTTTCGCATCCAGTATTTCCCGCGCAATTCGCTCCGGTTGGTTGCATTCGTATTAATACACTGTCAACGTTTACATCCGGTGCAAATAGGTCTTTTCCCACTTTCTCAGCGACTATGGACTCGTTTAAATAATGTTTCTTTTTGTGTGAAAGATCACAGTAAGAAGTTCATTTCTTTGTAGAAAATAAAAAAACGAAAATTCTATACTCTGAAAGTACACGGTTACGTTAATTCGTTACCATTTTTTATAGCTAATTTTCTAGGAAAACTGGTTACAGGGGCAACTTCCTGATTTCCTTTTTAAGGTCGATGTGTTTTATGTAATTTTATTTAGGCACATTGAATAAATGTTATGTTATGTTATGTTATGTTATTTTATGTTAGGTTAGGTTAGGTTAGGTTAGGTGAGGTTAGCTTAGGTTGGGTTATGTTAGGTAGGTTAGGTTAGGTTATGTTATGTTATGTTGTGTTGATATGTTCTTATGTTTAATTGAAAATGTTAGGAACGATAAAAAAACTTGCTATATGTCAAATTTTGTTTCAGTGCTTTCCTCTGGCCTGTGATATTAGGAAAAAACAACTTTATCTAATAAACTCCTCTAGCCCAGGCCTTTAACTTACCTACTTGAGTAAAATATGTACTTGATGCTTTCCAGTGTCATGATGCAATGTTTAGACTATTGTTAGTGCCGCCCAAGAACCGGACCACCACCCTTAAAGTGTATATGATACGATTTTCGTTTGCGTTTTGTGATGCACAAAAGTGTTTAATAAACAGGCGCTGCTTCAAAAGTCAGAACATTTTTCGTGTGTTTTGTGTTTCGCTTCCTAAATTGCCTCTTTTTCGATTATCCCGCAGACTGGGTACGAGAGCGTCAGCCTACTTGATTCCTGTGCTAAACTGGAGCTATTTGAGTCAAAACTCTCGCATTCCTCACTTTAATGCGTAGTGTCGTTCCCCTTTGTTCACAAGTTTACTTGTTGTTAACCGTGATTTATAATGAATCGAGCAGACTGACGTCAAACACGTGAAACAGAAATTGAGACCTTTTGGCCGCGCGCTTTGCAAAGATTCTTTTGAAGGGAAAATAGCTCATTTTAAGCGAAAAATTTCTCCTTTCAAAAACTTTAAACATTTAATAAGCTCAAAATCGTTTTTCATACATACCAAAGGACAAAAAATAGAAAAAAAATGCCATTTACACCTTAAGGAATCTCGGACAAAGAGTTTCGAAAATGTCGTTTGACGCAACCCCCTTCTTGGTGGAGCTCTATAGCGGCCTGAAGGGCCGCCAAGCGGTGCAACATGGGTAGGAAAATATGGTAACCCATCTGCTGGAGAAAATTAGGTTTTGGTCACCTTACGTACGATCTCCGTACGTACGTCCGCCGATTCATGTATCTGCTGAGATATGTCCTATTAATTGCTCCGCTAATAATAATGATAATAACGATAACGATAACGATAATGATGATGATAATGATAGTAATAATAATAATAACAATAATAATAATAATAATAATAATAATAATAATAATAATAATAATAGAGCGGTTTTCAATTGAGTGTCGAAAGTAATTATGGTTTTGCCTTGGTTTTGCATTGCTTCGCTCTGGGATTGGCCAGAAAAACTCGCGCCACTTTCTCAACCAATGAGAAGCAAAACCAAACCACGCGTATTTTCCCGCGCGCGCGTATTTTGGCTCGTTTCACTGCTTATTTCTGTTGTGATTCGTCAGAGTAATTGCTTTGTTTTTGGTTTTGGTTTTAAGGCACTTAAATGAAAAGCGCTCTAACAATAATAGTAATGATCAAATGAAGAATGATCCTCGCAGTTGTGAACGCAATTTATGCAATCGCGAAAAGAAGCCTGAAAAAAAATTCAGGACTTCAACGGGGTTTGAACCCGTGACCTCGCGATTACCGTTGCGATGCTCTAACCAACTGAGCTATGAAGCCACTGACGTTGGAAGCAGGTCAATTGCGGGTTCATATATGTTCCCGTGAAAGAAATGAGAGTGAATGATATATGAAATAAATCATATATGAACTGCGGAAATGAAATCAAATGAAGAGTTATCCTCGCAGTTGTAAACGCAATTTATGAAATTGCGAAAAGAAGCCTGAAAAAAAAAAAAATTCAGGACTTCAACAAGGTTTGAACCCGTGACCTCGCGATTACCGGTGCGATGCTCTAACCAACTAAACTATGAAGCCACTGACGTTGGGAGCAGGTCAATTGTGGGTTCATGTTTTACCGTGAAAGAAATAATAATTAATAATCCAACACGGCGGCATATGTCGGCTAAAGAGCTAGTTTACAGCGCACATCTTGGAGTTTGAACATCCATGTTATCGTCAATTGACACCTGTCAAAACAATGTATCCGCTGACCAATATCACTTGACCATTTCCCGGGCTCAAGTTTAAAGCTCATCGAGGTAAACTGCGTTTTTGAAGTTGACCGCTGACCAGGTACACACAATCCGGAAGGGCAATTTTCAAGTGATAAAAAGGAAGAGCAATAGTTGTGTCTCAGGAAACGTTTAAAACGTGGATCTATTTGCATGTAGCCCGGATTCTGTGGTTAAAACAAAATGATTCAACGCTTCAAGGGCTTTCAATTTACCGCGGCATCTCGCAGCTCACCAAGAAAGATCACTTAACAGTTTACCACATTAATGGGAGGAACGTGTAGCTCAAAGTTAGTGGAAGAAGTTCTTTCTTTGGACAAATCGCTTGCTATTTTCCCACATGCATGTTTTTGCTAAAATGGATTCGTATTTTAAAGTGGCACCAACCTCTACAACAAATGTGATTGAGTTAAATAACTTGAAGCTCAACATTTGGTTTGATCGTTGTTACCTTTGTTCAGAAATGAAATTTGTATTTTTATCTCGACTAGATATAAATAACAATCATCTCTACTCGTTTTGTACGCAATGAAGTAGTTGAATTGTTATTTGTTTTGTTTTTATTTTGCTTGCAAGCGAACGAGTGTTTTTCTACGCTTAGCTGACTGTTTTTGGTGTTTTTCGACGTCGGTACGTCAACAACGTTAAAAAACATTTGCCCTTATCTTATTAACACGTAATCGCAATGATTTCTCGTAAAATTAAGCATTAAGCTCAGGCTAAACGATCAAATCGTGTTGGAAGAGCATGTTTGACCGTTTAGCATTCTTCAGGAAAATGTTTGATTGTTTAGCCGGGGATCTAGTATTACTTGTGTTTTGCGAGAAGAGGACAATTTCAGCAACTTCTGAAAACACGAGTGATATTAATCCTTAATTTTTCTCGGCCCGATGCGATTACTTAGCCAAACTATCGGTTTGTTTTCCATTTTCTCTTTTCTCCGACATTTAAACTTATGTCAAAATTGCTTAGCAATTTTTATTAACTTACGCATGATTTGTTTTCTTGTAATGTGGACAAAAAAAAAATTTCCCGTCGGCGTGGGGGTCAGTTTTTTTGCCGTTTTTCACCGTGACATTAGTAAATAAAGAATACACGAGGCAAAGGACAATACATGGAGTCTTACATGATATGATGACTTTGAAAAACAAAAAAGATGGCGGCTCGACCCGTGAAAAATTGATTCCTTTGTTTTCTTCGCGCGGACCTCCCCTGACGGGCTCAGGCTAAATGCAAAGGAAAACAAAAAAACAGTTTTTATTCCTGTTGACTGCTCTCACAAAATATTGGCACAAAAAAAGCCATGCGAGGTTGCTCAATACCAGTAAATGAAATAGAATAACTGCTGATGAAGCTCCGCTTTTAGGCTTGGTTTAATGTATATATTACAGTTCCTAATCTCTTTTTCTTTGAGGTTTTTTTTAACTACGTACGAACGTTTTAGCCACCGAAACAAGTGCAGATCTCGTCCCTATGCGTAAATAATCGAGTCTTCTCGGAAACAAGCCAGCTGATGTAGACGTTGATGGGTTCGGTTCTCATCGGAGACGTTTTTCGAGACTGTTCCATTCTCTGGATTTTTCTTGCCACCTGTCATATCATTATGGGCACAATCGTCACCTGTTTATTCTATATTTTTGTTCCAACTCGTCGCCCTTTTTCACCACATCAAATGAGATCGGTCTTCTTAAAAATACATAGTTATCTATACCGTCAAAAGTTTTACCAGATTCAGATTAATATAATAAACAGAGAAACGCAAATGACGGATATATTCGTTTCAATATATCTGCCTTGACAACGGCTAGAGTTACTGTGTTGTCTCACAGGGAAACGTAAAAATATATACAAACAACGAAAAGTAATTAAAATTTAGAAAAGGACCTTGAGGCTATACCTTCCAAAATGAACAACGTTTTCACATTTGGATCTTTCACTCTTGTATGATATTTCCTTGTTTCCAAAATCCCACGAACTTGTGTCGATAACATCCGTTGTAAGATACCGCAACTGCATAAGATTTGCTATTTTGTTATTAATTACGCGCATAATTTTTGCGGCTCGTAATTTCATATTCAGTTGCTTTCTTCATTTTGACCAAAACAACTTCATCTTCTTCGAAGTTTGTCTTTTAATTCGCATAAAAGGCATCAGAATCAAAAACTTGTTAACATATATTCCGGAAGGGCAATTTTCAAGTGATAAAAAGGAAGAGCAATATATTTGTCTCAGGAAACGTTTAAAACTTGGATCTATTTGCATGTAAACCTTCGATGTTTGTCTTCAAGCGACACTTTAGCAACACTGCTGAAAAGAGTACCTCGCAATTGATAATGCAAATTCGGACAATCTTACACAGGTAAAAATTTTTCCCTAAGCATACATATACCCGTAAAATTTCAGAACTTTGTAGAAACATCCCTATTTTCACTATATTGCAACACAAGCCTCTAACATTTGGCCATTTTAATTACTGACCTTGACGCGCTTTTCCAGCCGTTGATGAAGTGTCCTGACTTTAAATGAGGGATCTATTGTCGTCTTATTCTCTTATCTTGATTATTATTATTATTATTATTATTATTATTATTATTATTATTATTATTATTTAGAATTTAACACAAGGATTTTTCCTGGGAAGGTATATCCAGTCAAGTCTCATTCCGAGACCTCAGACGCACTTTTCGCACTTTCGCACTCTCACTTCGCACTTTCGCACTCTCGCACTTTTCTGAGGATATAAGCCGATCCGAGGAGTACCGACTTATTATTATTATTATTATTATTATTATTATTATTATTATTATTATTATTATTATTATTATCGTTATTAGACTACGTTATTATCAATTTTTTTTTTTCGGCTGACGCTAATTCGAGGTAGGTTGAATTATCATTCTCAGGGTGCCGGATTGACAGTTGGCGAAGAAGGCGTCATAATTTTCAATTCAGAAATAGCTAGAAGGCAATACGAACTAAAGAAAGAAAGAGGCCAACGAAGGCCGATTGGAAAATGATTGAAATGAGAGGTGCCCATCAAATAATAATAATAATAATAATAATAATTGAAAAACAAAACATAAAGCGGTTATAAACATGGTGAAGCAATACATTTTATGAAATCTGACTTATAATAATATAAATTTGATAGGTGTTATCAATACCTAGGCTGTAGGCGTAGTACGCTACAGTGCGGGATTGTGGATTGGACAATGGAAGAGGTGGCCAGCATGGATAGAAGAACTAGGAAGATCTTGGAAATGAATGGCTGTTTGCACATCAAGAGTAATGTTTCTAGACAGTACCTGCCGAGGAAGCAAGGGGAGACAGGATTGATTGGCATTGAGGAGTGTTTTAGGAGGGAGAGCAAAAACTATTGTCATTGGCGCTCTTGGTACTTTTTCTAATAACCTACAGAAGTATATCGAAGACCTGCACATTGCTTTAAGCATCCAAACATTACAGAAGTCAGTGCGGTTGGAGTCCGCGGGAATTCTCGGAAGAGCCCTGTCACAACGCTAAGGTAATGTGTCGCTACCTGCTGATAGGGGATACTCCAGTGGCAACCACTGTCATATAGTGTAATAATAATACTACTAATAATAATAATTAATAATAATATTAATAATAATAATATTTATAATAATAATAATAAATAACAAAAATAATAAATCAAGATTTATACTTCGCAGATTCTATAAAAATATTCAACTGCGCCTTACAATAATATATAAAAACACATCCGTATAGCGTATTACTACGATTTTCAGTTGAGTAAGGCACGAGAGAAGTTTGGTCATTAAGTTTTGACGTTTACGTTACCATGTTGTCAAGGGCAACTTGTTCCGTTTCCATTGGAGACTGCATGAATTGATCACGTTACGTCATACAGAAAAGCGCGCCAAACAGTTCGCAAATATGGAAAGACTTAGTGGCAAAGGCAGAACCTATGTGAAAAGTCGGACTCTTTCTTACGATCTTCGAACATCAATAGTTGATGGAATATCAGGAAAGGAGGAGACATTAACACGGGGTATTACCCAGGTCGGTTTTCTGATGTAGCAAACCATTTTAGAGTTAGTAGAAGTTGTGTTAAAAATTTGTGGCGGCGTCTATACAAAGACCGTACCATTGAACCCAAGCAACATGGAGGACGAAACCCCATTAGATTAACAGACAGTGATTTACAACTGATTGAAACGTGGAAAAAGGCAAGGCCTACTTCATCTTTGAGGGAGATCTATGATGGGTTGAACGAATTCGGAGACATTCCGAATGGAACTTCCATTCCCGCGATTTCGCGTGCTTTGAATTGCAGCATGTTGTCCGGGTTGAAATACTGGGGGAAAAAAATAAGCAAATTCGCCCACGAAAGATTTTCAGTGGAAAACATGGCGTATACACAAATTTATATTGACTATCTTCATGCGCAGAATCCACACAAGCTGAAGTTCTTTGATGAATGTGGACTGAAACTGCCGTTTCACGGAAAGCGATTGGATAGACACGCTCCTGTTGGCGAAAGGTGCGTAGAGTTCATGCGTTACCATGATTCTCCTAACATAACAGTAAATCTTCTTGCCGAGCTAAATGGCGTGGAATATATGAACATTGTACAGGATGCATCTGATACCATCAAATCTCTTCAGTTCTTTGGTGAAGCAGGGAATTCAGCCAACATTGAGACAGGAAGACCCGCCCTTGATCTGGGAGACATTGTTGTTATGGACAACTGCCCCACTCATCATTTCGCGGGTGGTGAAGCGCTAGAGGAATGGTTAGGTGATCGTACCATTGAACTCGTTTATACGCCTACTTATTCTCCAGATTTCAATCCAGTTGAATTCGTTTTTAACAAAATGAGATCTGTTATGCGTTATGAGCTTTGGGAACTCACAAACGAAAACATTGAACTTGCGGCAGTAAAAGCAGCCGTGGATTACATCACTTCAGACAACATGCAAGATTTTTTCAGATATACATCGTACTTGAATGTTTAGTGATTTCTTCATTATCTTTATAGCATTTACTTTCTGCTGCTAGCAGATGTGCTCTTGAACATGAATTGTGACGTGCCTGAGATTGGCTGCAACTAACATTGCTGACTGCGTTGTAAATCAAAAAGATTTCAATTCAGGCGCGGACAATCAGTCAATTCCTGTTGACTGCTCTCACAAAATATTGGCACAAAAAAAGCCATGCGAGGTTGCTCAATACCAGTAAATGAAATAAAATAACTGCTGATGAAGCTCCGCTTTTAGGCTTGGTTTAATGTATATATTACAGTTCCTAATCTCTTTTTCTTTGAGGTTTTTTTAACTACGTACGAACGTTTTAGCCACCGAAACAAGTGCAGATCTCGTCCCTATGCGTAAATAATCGAGTCTTCTCGGAAACAAGCCAGCTGATGTAGACGTTGATGGGTTTGGTTCTCATCGGAGACGTTTTTCGAGACTGTTCCATTCTCTGGATTTTTCTTGCCACCTGTCATATCATTATGGGCACAATCGTCACCTGTTTATTCTATATTTTTGTTCCAACTCGTCACCCTTTTTCACCACATCAAATGAGATCGGTCTTCTTAAAAATACATAGCTATCTATACCGTCAAAAGTTTTACCAGATTCAGATTAATATAATAAACAGAGAAACGCAAATGACGGATATATTCGTTTCAATATATCTACCTTGACAACGGCTAGAGTTACTGTGTTGTCTCACAGGGAAACGTAAAAATATATACAAACAACGAAAAGTAATTAAAATTTAGAAAAGGACCTTGAGGTTATACCTTCCAAAATGAACAACGTTTTCACATTTGGATCTTTCACTCTTGTATGATATTTCCTTGTTTCCAAAATCCCACGAACTTGTGTCGATAACATCCGTTGTAAGATACCGCAACTGCATAAGATTTGCTATTTTGTTATTAATTACGCGCATAATTTTTGCGGCTCGTAATTTCATATTCAGTTGCTTTCTTCATTTTGACCAAAACAACTTCATCTTCTTCGAAGTTTGTCTTTTAATTCGCATAAAAGGCATCAGAATCAAAAACTTGTTAACATATATTCCGGAAGGGCAATTTTCAAGTGATAAAAAGGAAGAGCAATATATTTGTCTCAGGAAACGTTTAAAACTTGGATCTATTTGCATGTAAACCTTCGATGTTTGTCTTCAAGCGACACTTTAGCAACACTGCTGAAAAGAGTACCTCGCAATTGATAATGCAAATTCGGACAATCTTACACAGGTAAAAATTTTTCCCTAAGCATACATATACCCGTAAAATTTCAGAACTTTGTAGAAACATCCCTATTTTCACTATATTGCAACACAAGACTCTAACATTTGGCCATTTTAATTACTGACCTTGACGCGCTTTTCCAGCCGTTGATGAAGTGTCCTGACTTTAAATGAGGGATCTATTGTCGTCTTATTCTGTTATCTTGATTAGTATTATTATTATTTAGAATTTAGCACAGGGATTTTTCCTGGGAAGGTATACCCAGTCAAGTCTCATTCCGAGACCTCAGACTTCTCGCACTTTTCTGAGGATATAAGCCGATCCGAGGAGTACCGACTTATTATTATTATTATTATTATTATTATTATTATTATTATTATTATTATCGTTATTAGACTACGTTATTATCATTATTTTTTTTTTTCGGCTGACGCTAATTCGAGGTAGGTTGAATTATCATTCTCAGGGTGCCGGATTGACAGTTGGCGAAGAAGGCGTCATAATTTTCAATTCAGAAATAGCTAGAAGGCAATACGAACTAAAGAAAGAAAGAGGCCAACGAAGGCCGACTGGAAAATGATTGAAATGAGAGGTGCCCATCAAATAATAATAATAATAATAATAATAATAATAATAATAATAATAATAATAATTGAAAAACAAAACATAAAGCGGTTATAAACATGGTGAAGCAATACATTTTATGAAATCTGACTTATAATAATATAAATTTGATAGGTGTTATCAATACCTAGGCTGTAGGCGTAGTACGCTACAGTGCGGGATTGTGGATTGGACAATGGAAGAGGTGGCCAGCATGGATAGAAGAACTAGGAAGATCTTGGAAATGAATGGCTGTTTGCACACCAAGAGTAATGTTTCTAGGCAGTACCTGCCGAGGAAGCAAGGGGAGACAGGATTGATTGGCATTGAGGAGTGTTTTAGGAGGGAGAGCAAAACTTATTGTCATTGGCGCTCTTGGTACTTTTTCTAATAACCTACAGAAGTATATCGAAGACCTGCACATTGCTTTAAGCATCCAAACATTACAGAAGTCAGTGCGGTTGGAGTCCGCGGGAATTCTCGGAAGAGCCCTGTCACAACGCTAAGGTAATGTGTCGCTACCTGCTGATAGGGGATACTCCAGTGGCAACCATTGTCATATAGTGTAATAATAATAGTACTACTAATAATAATTAATAATAATATTAATAATAATAATATTTATAATAATAATAATAATAAAATAACAAAAATAATAAATCAAGATTTATACTTCGCAGATTCTATAAAAATATTCAACTGCGCCTTACAATAATATATAAAAACACATCCGTATTACTACGATTTTCAGTTGAGTAAGGCACGAGAGAAGTTTGGTCATTAAGTTTTGACGTTTACGTTACCATGTTGTCAAGGGCAACTTGTTCCGTTTCCATTGGAGACTGCATGAATTGATCACGTTACGTCATACAGAAAAGCGCGCCAAACAGTTCGCAAATATGGAAAGACTTAGTGGCAAAGGCAGAACCTATGTGAAAAGTCGGACTCTTTCTTACGATCTTCGAACATCAATAGTTGATGGAATATCAGGAAAGGAGGAGATATTAACACGGGGTATTACCCAGGTCGGTTTTCTGATGTAGCAAACCATTTTAGAGTTAGTAGAAGTTGTGTTAAAAATTTGTGGCGGCGTCTATACAAAGACCGTACCATTGAACCCAAGCAACATGGAGGACGAAACCCCATTAGATTAACAGACAGTGATTTACAACTGATTGAAACGTGGAAAAAGGCAAGGCCTACTTCATCTTTGAGGGAGATCTATGATGGGTTGAACGAATTCGGAGCCATTCCGAATGGAACTTCCATTCCCGCGATTTCGCGTGCTTTGAATTGCAGCATGTTGTCCGGGTTGATATACTGGAGGAAAAAAATAAGCAAATTCGTCCACGAAAGATTTTCAGTGGAAAACATGGCGTATACACAAATGTATATTGACTATCTTTATGCGCAGAATCCACACAAGCTGAAGTTCTTTGATGAATGTGGACTGAAACTGCCGTTTCACGGAAAGCGATTGTATGGACACGCTCCTGTTGGCGAAAGGTGCGTAGAGTTCACGCGTTACCATGATTCTCCTAACATAACAGTAAATCTTCTTGTCGGGCTAAATGGCGTGTAATATATGAACATTGTACAGGATGCATCTGATACCATCAAATCTCTTCAGTTCTTTGGTGAAGCAGGGAATTCAGCCAACATTGAGACAGGAAGACCCGCCCTTGATCTGGGAGACATTGTTGTTATGGACAACTGCCCCACTCATCATTTCGCGGGTGGTGAAGCGCTAGAGGAATGGTTAGGTGATCGTACCATTGAACTCGTTTATACGCCTACTTATTCTCCAGATTTCAATCCAGTTGAATTCGTTTTTAACAAAATGAGATCTGTTATGCGTTATGAGCTTTGGGAACTCACAAACGAAAACATTGAACTTGCGGCAGTAAAAGCAGCCGTAGATTACATCACTTCAGACAACATGCAAGATTTTTTCAGATATACATCGTACTTGAATGTTTAGTGATTCCTCATTATCTTTATAGCATTTACTTTCTGCTGCTAGCAGATGTGCTCTTGAACGTGAATTGTGACGTGCCTGGGATTGGCTGCAACTAACATTGCTGACTGCGTTGTAACTCAAAAAGATTTCAATTCAGGCGCGGACAATCAGTGAGTATGAAAAACAGCTCAAACCTCGTTTATTTAATCTACTTTTCACGAACGTTGTAAAAGTAGCAGTTATTTGCAGTTTCTCTTTGGAGACGATATACCAGAAAAACACAACTAGGAAGTTAAAATAACAATAATAAAAAAACAGTTTGTTTGTTGCAAAAATGCGGTGGTGGAATCGTGCACGTGGTGGACCCATAATTATTGGTTCCATCATGTCTACCAACAACAACAAAAATGACTCTTTTTTTTTACTGATTACAAAAAGTAAAACTTACTACACTCGGTCAGTAGAGAATTTTGAGGACTAGACAAATAAGTAAGTCAAATAGAAGAGTTTAATTAATTCCCATGCATTCACTTACAAGAAAAGTTTCTGGGATCATTTAGTCAAAGAAGTCAACACTCTTGCAAACATGAACCCAACCAAGCGAAGAAAACTACAATCTCTGTTTAACGACACTAATAATGAACTTTAAACAGAGCAGTAACATGCAGAAACGCACCTAGATTTTGGCTTAACTCATCTTAGCATGCAGACTCATACAGTCTTTGACAGACTTTTAAGCTGAACAAGGACATTCGCTGCCTCCAGCTGTTCTTCGTTTTCAAACGATGGAGATACACAACCCTTGTTGGGTACAAACATGCACATATCATCAGACTGGTTTCCACGCACGGCACTTGAAGGTAGGGGCTGACAGTTCACTAGCTCACACTCGCGGTTCCATTCTTGCTGTAAACGTACTGCTAGCCTGAAGTCTTCAAGCTCCGTTTGAGGTACTAATGATGGAGATAAAACCGTACGTACGCGTGTTGCTGTTGATGGGGCTGAAAAAGTACACGTTGCTGTAGAGCTCCGTCTTGGAAATTTTATGGCATACTCCTCCTCTAAAATTTGTTTCTTCGGGTTGCCACCTTTTAATCTGCACAGTGGAGTTGCTGTTTTCATTTCGTGTTCGCGCACAGCTTCGTTCAGCAAGGCGGTGATACTATGCTTGGGAGGAAGTTTTCCATTGCATTTTTTCTGCAGCAAAGCGACGTGTTTGTTAAGAAGCGCCCAGTTCTTTATCCCATTTGATACGAATGTAGCTGGATCGGATGCAACAATTTCAGTTTCGATTTTCCTAGCGAAAGAATCTTCCACAGATTTGTATGCTTGAAATTTGTTTTGATAATCAGTTTGAAGATTTGCGAGTTGGTTCTCGCACTTTATCACCTTTTGGGAAAGATGTCGTCGAGTTGATTTTTCTGCAGGATGTTTATCCACTAAGCCACAAAGCATGAGTGATGTACAGTCATCACCATCACAATTTCGTCTAGTATGCCCCAACTTCAGGTGGCATTTTCCACATACTGACAGGGTTCCGGAATTGTGAAGAACCGTTCGAGATAGTTCCCGCTCAAATTTTTCTTTCAGCGCTTTTGCGTTTTCTAAATCCGTTGTAGCAGCTTCAATGATTTTTTGCAAGCATGCGATCTACTGGACTGCTCTTTAAGCTTAAAGTAGATTGTTTGTTTTGTGGTACTATTTCACAAGCAGCCGTCCCCGTGGGCATCATTAGTGGTGGCTGGCATGCAGCAACTGTGCTACAAGACGAAATGCTGCTTGAAGGCACTGCCGCTTGGATGGGCGAACCTAAGACTCCTGCGCGAAGTTTGACTCTTTTAAATTCTCGATTAGCAACCACTCTTGCACATTGCCATAACTCTGAGAAGCCCCTTTGGTCGTCGAAGTTCAAGTTAATCCAATTATCTTCATCATCCAAGTAACGAAGTCGCATGGTGTGCTTATTCAAAAATTCAAGGCTGGGACATCGACTTGTGATATCAAGGACAAGTGATCAAAATGAATACTGGCCACAGTTTATTCTAGAGGCTGAAACCATGAAACTAATCCATTTTTCACCATCTCCTGGAGTCCTAGTGTACTCTACTTTCACTTGATACTCTATAACACTTACTATATGCGTTGAGGCAGAACGTCTGACAAGTTTTCGCGCACTTTATCGCTGATGACGTCAACATCCGAAAAATTCCCCTTGGAGACGGAGCAAGTTGCCCTTGACAACATGGTAACTTAACCGTCAAAACTTTATGACCAAACTTCCCTCGTGCCTTACTCAACTGAAAATCGTAGTATGTCCGTTCTCGTTCACTGTCACCTGATCCAGAATTACATATTGTTGGCAGTATTCGTGTGTTGTTGTTTCAACTGCTTATAATTCCCAACACTGTGTTTAAACCAACTGAGTCATTGTTAGCTTGTTTTTGAGCAAGAACTTATTAAGGGCCTCCACAAAGTTACGTGGCATTACCTAAAATAAAATAAATTAAAATCAATAAAAGCTTTATTTGAATGCAATTTCAGTATAATAAAGATTTAGATGACCAAACCTGCAAACTTACTCAATTTGCGCTAAGCTTTTAGTTTAGCCATCTTATTAGTATCTAAATTTTAATTCTAATCTACTTAAATATTCGCTCTGTTATAATTTATTTACACTTGATAATGAAGTCATGACGTCTTCAAAACGTCGAGTATTAAATTTTTCATTAACTTTCTTGTCTTTGCTTCAGCAAATCTCTTGTGATAAAAATAAATAAAAAAAAAAATCCCCCAGCAAATTGGTGGATCCACCTGACAAAAGTTAATCAGCTTTTAATAAATCTCAAATTCAGCATGATAAGGGTTAAAGGTGATTTCCAGTCCGTACTGCGCAGTCTCAACATCCCAATGTTTGTGAGTCTCCCTCGTTGGAATTCGAATCGATGTTATTCGTTACGAACCACTCGCCTTATAGTTGAGGCATTTTAAATTATTTTCCCAACTGTTTCTTTGATTTTTACAGCTACGAAGTTGTTTTCTCTGGTGATATCGGAAAGAACGAAGCATCAACAATGGCGGTTGACATGAAACTTTGAATTTACTTCATGTAAGTGATTGCGAAACATTACATTTTGTGACGTCTTACACGAATCAAAACAAAAAACGTAAACAAACTCTTGAGACTGCGCAGTACGGACTGGAAATCATCTTTAAGGTTAAGTCCTATTTATATGAGTTGGGAGTCAGCGCGGCTCGTAATTTTATATTGAGCTGGTTTCTTCCTTTTGACCAAAACAACTTCATTTTACGTACTTTTGTTCAGGTAAAAGGCATTATAATCAGGTAAAAGGCATTATAATCAAGAACTAGTTAACACATACTCCGGAAGGGTAGTTTTCAAGTGATAAAAGGGAAGAGCAAAACATTTGTCTCGGAAAGCGTTTAAAACTTGGATCTATTTACATGAAGCCCGGATTCTGTGGCTGAAAAACAGTCATTCAACGCTTCAAGATCCTCCACTTTGCCGCGGCATCTCGCAGCTCACCAAGAAAGATCACTTAACAGTTAAACGGCATTAATGGGAGGAACAGGTAGCTCAAAGTTAGTGGAAGAAGTTTTTTCTTTGGACAAACCGCTTGCTATTTTTCCAGATACGTGGTTTTGCTGAAGTGGATTCATAGTTTCAAGTCGTACCAGTCTCTACAACACAGGTGAGTGAATTAAATAAATTGAAGCTTAACATTTGGTTTAACCATTGTTACTTTTGTTCAGGAATGAAATTTGTATTTTTATCTCGACTGGATATAAATAACAATCATATCTACTCGTTTTGTACGCAAAGAAGTAGTTGAATTGTTCGTTTGTTTTGTTTTTGTTTTGCTTGCAAGCAAACGAGTGTTTTTTGTACGCTTGGCCGACTGTTTTCAGTGTTGTTCGACGTCGGTGCCTCAACAGTGTTAACAATTTTTTTGCCCTTATCTTATTAACACGTAATCGCAACGAGTTCCCGTAAAATTAAGCATTTAGCACAGGTTAAACGCACAGGCTAAACGATCAAACACTTCATGATCTAACATAGTGTTGGAACACAGGCTTCCCAAGCTCAAAATTCGACTCTGCATCAGCTTGTTTATATAGAGAATTGTATGGGAAAGTCGCCGGTTTGTAAAAAAAAATGTGTAAATAACTATCTAATCAGAAATAAAGTTTTCCTACCTCAAATGTGTCGCGTACTTGTCTCTTGTGCCGATTTTGAAGCCATTCTGACGCCGTTTAGTGAAGTTTTTCGAAATCGTTGTCTCTCCTTCTAAAAGAAGTAGAAGGCAGACCACTCCATCGATCGCATCAATCGCTGGCCAGACGTCACTCCAAAAATCGCTATCTCATCGAAAGGAAAAGTCCCGAATCGCAATAAAACCAACAGTTCCATAAAGCCCAATAAATTTCACTCCATCTACGTGTGCTTCAGCGGTCAAAAGACTTGTGAAGAACGAAAAATTTGGCTTGAAGTTCGCCTCTTCGGCTTTCCTGAGATACTTGTGACCGACCTCGCGACAACGGCCGTTAATGCAAGGTCAAGTAGCTGGTTTCTGATTGGTCCATTTGAATTAAGTCACGCGCTGACAACACGACCCTCCACCGGAGGGAAAGGTACATTTTGTCGCGAATCAAGTGTCACACTAGGGCTGCAGCTGGTTTGTAACCTTTACAGAGTTTACAACTATCAAGCAAATTTAGAACGATAAGATTGGATTTTCAGCATAAGATAGTTATCGTTCTAAATTTGCTTGATAGTTGTGAACTCTGTAAAGGTTACAAACCAGCTGCAGCCCTAGTGTGACATTCGCGACAAAATGTACCTTTCCCTCCGGTGGAGGGTCGTGTTGTCAGCGCGTGACTTAATTCAAATGGACCAATCAGAAACCAGCTAATTGACCTTGCGTTAACGGCCGTTGTCGCCAGGTCGGTCACAAGCATATCAGGAAAGCCGTCGGTTTGTTTTCCATTTTCTCTTTTCTCCGACATTTGATTTGTTGACATGATTTATTTTCTTGTAATGTTTTCTTATTCTGTGGTTTTTGATTTACGGTCAATTCCTATTGACTGCTCTAAACGATCAGGTTCGTACTCTACGTTATGTTAAAATTTAAAATTGCTTTCCAATTTTTGGAACTTACTGCAAGATATTTTCTGCTACTTGTCTAATTTCTCCACCCGTTAGACAAGTTTTTCTTTTTCTTTTTTTTTTTTTTTGTAGGAACGTTCGCATCCTACTTTGTTTCCTTGCAATGTTTCGTTGTGTTGTGGTTTTCGAACTGCGGTCAATTCCTGTCGACTGCTCTAAACTATCAACTAGGTTGGTACTTCTCTTTCTTTTCCACGGACTTACTACAAGCTTTTTCGTCTACTTTCCTCACCTTCTCCAAGAATCTTCAAACAATCGGCATACGCGTCGTGTATTGTTTTTTCTTTGCAATGTTTTAATGTTTTTAGGTTTTTGAACCGCAGTCAATTCCTGTTAATTGCTCTCGCAAACGTTTGGCACAAGGAAAGCCATGGGACGTTGCTCAATACCAGTAAATGAAATGATAATCATGAATCTCCGCTTTAAGGCTTGGCTAAATTTATATATTACAGTTCCTTATGTCTTTTTCTTTAAGGTTTTTGAGCTACCTACGGACGTTTTTAGCCACCTAATTAAACAAGTGTAGATCTATTTCCTGTGCATGTATAATCGAGTCGTCTCGGAAACCAGCCAGCTGATGTGGAAGTTGATGGGTTCGGTTCTCACCGGAGACGTTGTTCTAAATTGTTCCATTGTCTGGCTTTTTCTCGCCACATGTCAAAATCGTCACTTGTTTATTCTATATTTTTTTGTTTTAATTCGTCGGGGCGCTTTTTCCAGCAATTGATGAATTTTCCTGTCTTTATGTGAGGGATCTATTGTTGTTTTATTCTGTTATCTTGATTATTTAGTTATTTAGTTATTTAGTGTTTGGAACCAATGGCGGAACGGTTCCTAAAGCATCTCGCAGACAAGATAGCTGAGAAAGACACCGAGCCTTATCATGTTCTAATCTCTTGGCTCAGGACACTGATCTCGTTTGAACTCTTAAGATCGGTACATGTATGCGTCAGAGGTTGGCGAACGCCGTTTCGTAGCAAGATAGAGCAATCATTGGACTGTAAAATAAATGTCGCCGAGCCTTATCATGTTCTAATCACTTGGCTCAGGACACTGATCTCGTTTGAACTCTTAAGATCGGTACATGTATGCGTCAGAGGTTGGCGAACGCCGTTTCGTAGCAAGATAGAGCAATCATTGGACTGTAAAATAAATGTCGCTAGTATTAAGATATTAAGATCATACATGTAGAAATGGGTTCGTTTACGCCTTTAGTGTTTGGAACCAATGGCGGAACGGGAAACGATCTTAATATCTCTGCATAATGTCGCTAGTGCGGATATCTGAAATACGTGTCTATATGCTTTTATAATGGAATTCTTAATTTTATAGAATTTTGAACTTTTTTTATTAATTATATCTATTTCCTCTTCTTTTATGTAAGGTTAAGTGACTTCTAATTTTTTTTATAGTGTTTTGATGAATTAATTAGATTTTTTGTAACAGCAGGTTGATTGTAAATAGGATTTTAATTGAGGTTTTGTGATAAAGATTCTTTTTTTGGCGGCTGACGCTAATTCGAGGTAGGTTAAATCATCGTTCTCAGATGCCGGATTGACAGTTGGCGAAGGAGGCGTCATAATTTTCAATTTAGAAACAGTAGAAGGCAATACAAACTAAAGAAAGAAAGAGGCCAACGAAGGCCGACTGGAAAATGATTGAAATGAGAGGTGCCAACCAAATAATGATAATGATAATGATAATGATAATGATAATGATAATGATAATGATAATGATAATGATAATGATAATGATAATGATAATGATAATGATAATGATAATGATAATGATAATGATAATGATAATGATAATTGAATTATATAATAATATAAATTTGATAGGTGGTATCAATACCTGGGCTGTAGGCGTAGTACGCTACAGTGCAGGGATTGTGGATTGGACAATGGAAGAGGTGGCCAGCATGGATAGAAGAACTAGGAAGATCTTGGAAATGAATGGCTGTTTGCACACCAAGAGTAATGTTGATAGGCTGTACCTGCCGAGGAAGCAAAAGGGAAAGAGGATTGATTGGCATTGAGGAGTGTTTTAGGAGGGAGAGCAAAAACTATTGTAATTGGCGCTCTTGGTACTTTTTCTAATAAGCTACAGAAGTATCTGGAAGACCTGCACATTGCTCTAAGAATCCAAACATTACAGAGGTCAGTACGGTTAGAGTCCGCGGGAATTCTCCGAAGAGCCCTGGAACGCTAAGGTGATGTGTCACTACCTGCTGATAGGGGATACTCCATTGGCAACCACTGTGATATACACCTTATTCCAAAATGGCGACTGCTCGGAATAATCTGGGGAGAACAGCACGGAAACGAGGCATCAAGGGCCGGCGTGAAAATCTTGTGGTGTTTACATATGGTAATCGTGAGCGATCATGCTTCAAAATTGCTCTTTTCCATTTTGTCCTAAGAAAATTTATGTGTAAAATGGCGTGAAAATCAATTATCAGAAGTTTCCAGAAGACCGACGTGTAATGTGTCCAAGCAATGGATTGTTGCCATACGAAGGGATCTTGGATTAACTTTAAGTGACAAAACACTCGATCAAGGGTATGTTTGCGCCACTTCAAGTCTTTAAGTTATATTTGCTCGTTTGCTTGTCGCGAGAAAACTTTGAAAACTACTTCCGTACCATCCGTTTTTCTGTGAAAGAAATGTGAAAGAAGTGTGAAAGAACAGTGCCTCGCAATTAATAACGCAAAATTCGGACAATCTTACACAGGTAAAAATATGTCCCTTAGCATATAGACGCCTGTAAAATTTAAGAACGCTTTAGAAACATCAATATTTTCACTATATTGCAACATAAGACTCTCACATTTGGCCATTTTATTGACCTTGAGGCGCTTTTTGCAGCAGTTGACGAACTTTGTGATTTTAAGTAAGGGATCTATTGTTGTTTGATTCGGTTATGTTGATTATTATTATTATTATTATTATTATTATTATTATTATTACTATTATTATTATTATTATTGCTATTACACTATGTTATTTTTTGCGGCGGACTTACTAGTAAGCGAATATGAATTATTGGTAGGTTAAATCATTATTCTCAGGGTGGATTAACAGTTGGCGAGGGAGGCGTCATACTTTTCAATTGAGACATGGCTAGAAGGCAATACGAACAAAAGAAAGAAGGAGGCCAACGAAGGCCGACTAAAAAACGATTGAAAGGAGAGGTGGCAATCCAACAATAAATAATAATAATAATAATAATAATAATAATAATAATAATAATCATAAAAATTACAATTTCCTCGATTGTGATTGGTTTAAAAAACTCCTATTTTCCACTAATTCACGTGCCAAGTTGTTATCGGACAGTTTGTTATTGGACACTTTGTTATTGCGCACTTTGTTATGGGACAGTTCAATAAGCCAATCACATTCAAAGTAGTATTTTAAATCAACCAATCACATTCAAAGTTGTAGTTTAAATCAACCAATCACAACCTTGGTTACAATCCCCATACATTTTGATCGTTGTCAATTTCAGAGCGACATTAAACAATTTACGCTTCCTTTGTCAGTCTTTTAATGCAAAATTTCCTTCCCATTTATAACTTGGCTCTTCCTCTTTTCTCGGAAATTGTAATTTTTATGATTAATTGGTAATAAGACTTCGCGTCGTCCAATTCGGTCTGTAATCATACTCGTGATAAACAAATCGGACTCCCGCTGCGCGGTCGTCCGATTTTGTTATCACTCGTATGATTACAGACCGAATTGGACTCCACTCAGTCCTATTACCATTACTAATAATAATAATTTTTTTATTAAAATCTTAAAAATCACAAAAGGCTTTATGTCATAATCTTCTTAAAAAATTGAAAAAGAAAGAAATAATAATAATAATATTATTATTATTATTAATAATAATAATAACAATAATATATGTTTTAAATTTTAAATTTTAAATTTACAGCTTTGTACTAAGTTTTCACTATAGTTAATGGGCTACACTCAAGCGTCCCGTTATACTATTTCACTCTTTTAACTGTATATAGCATACAAAAGTTGTAACTGCTACATAATAAAAGAAAATAATAATAAATTAAGATTTATATCGCGCGGTTTCTATAAAAATATTCAACTGCGCCTTACAATAAGATGTTGAAATTAAGACACATCCCTATTATGTCCGCTCTTGTTCACTGTCACCTCATCCAGCATTACATATTGTTGGCAGTTGTCGGGTGTTGTTGTTTTAACTGCTTATAACTCCCAACACAGTGTTCAAACATAATGAATCATTGTAAGCCCGATAGTAAGCACTAACAGCAACAACGACAACAACCGAACAACAACAGTTTATTAAGGGCTTCCATAAAGTTACGTGGCATTACCTAAATAAAATATAATCAATTAAAATCAGTCAGGCCTCATCAACGAGGTGCTTATTAAAATAGGAGGGGGGGGGGGGGGCTTAATAGAGAGGGGGCTTAATTTCAAATCTTACTGAACACACTGTTTTCGTCTTAAAATAGTTTTTGTATAAATTCAAACAACTGCATTGATACTTTTGTAGTTAATACAGATCAACAAACAGCATTATGTGTTTTAGTGTATATTTGTTTGAAAACATACCATGGAATTGGACCGCATGAAGTTGATTTCATAAGAGGGAATAAGAGGGACTAATTAATTTCATGTCCCAAGGGGGGGGGGGGGGGGGGCTTATTACATAAACCGACTTCCAAACGAGGGGCTTATTAGAGAGGGGGGTTAATAGAGACGGGGGGCTTAATAGAGCTTTTACGGTAATCTTCGAACAAACATATGCATCGTACTTTGTTTTCTTAGTTGCAATGTTTTGTTTTTGGTCCGCTTTGATTTCCTTTCTGCTTAGCTTTCATCTGAAAGTAGGTTAGACTCAACAATGTTTGTTTTTCGCAGACGTTTGCTATCGAATAGTTCATCTGGATGATGCACAAACTATAAACTACGTTACTGACATTTTCCTGTATGAGGCAACTGCGCCAGAACGTGCGGGAACAAGGTTACGTTTCACTTATTTTAAAGTACACCCACTTACTCATCAAACAGTGCCTAAATGGGTATATATATAAAGTCGCGTGCAGCCGCTCGAAGGAGATGAAGGAAAGTTAACTATGGGAGCGATGGGAGATACGCTGCTGATGATATCAATGAAAAAGTCAAGTCAGTTGAATTCGAAGGGATCTCCAGGTCTGATCAACGTGCTAAGAAGTCCCGACAGTGCTCCTACCAGCAAATCAGCTACAGTCAGATTTATTATCAGGTACGTAGTGCGCTTGCGTGCTTGGGGTTTTTTTGTACAAACGCGACGAGTGTGAAGGCGTTGATTGTAAATATCACAATAAAATTCAACTAGGTAAACTGTAAACCAGACACTGCCCGGTTTCCAAGAATGGTCTTCCTTTTCAGCCATGACTCCATAGATTTCCACGATCTTTCTACTAAAGTTAGCTCCTCATGGTGACCACAAGTCGTAGGGTGAAACAAAAACAAACAGCCCGTCTTTCCTCCTCTGAATAAGATGAGACACAGAGAGACATTTTAGAGGAATGCACTCTTGGAAACCAGCAAAATTTTATAATTACAAATACAACGTGAGTAAAAGGCGCGAAAGAAACGTATTCACACACTGCCGAGTACTTCGTGGGCTCCCAATGAACACGCCTTGATTTTGACAAAGTCGACCCAATTTGTTCTTCTCTTGTGTTTCTGCGCATCAACAGCCCCTTCAAAAGATACTAGGTGCAATGATATACTCTTAACCTTGTTTGGCCCGTTGCTACAACCGAAAACAGCGCATTTATCTGGCATTCCGAAGCAATAACAGTTCCGAACAAGACCCTTTTCAATGATTCTGCGGCTCGGTCGTGTTTTCAAAAAGGGCTATTTTGCCGCTCTTTAAACATCATAAAAATCGCTGTTTTAACCAAAAAGCAAAATTTTTACGGTATGTTTCTCAGGTATATACAAATATTTATTTAGACCAAAAAAAATTTTGTTGGGTTATAGGCACTGTAAGGAAACTCGGACAAAAAGCTTCGAAAATGTTGTTTGACGGAACCACCTTCTTATAGTTCCTCAGTTATATATATATATATATATATATATATATATATATATATATATCTTTTTCTTTTGTTTTGTTTTTGAACTACGTACATTTTTAGCCACCTAAAAAAAGTGCCTATCAAGTTCCCGTGCTTAAATAATTGAGTCCTCTCGTCAAGAAACCAGGCGCAGCTGATGTGGAAGGTAATGAGTTCGGTTGATCTCATAGGATACGTTTTATTAAACTGTTCCATTGTCTAGTTATTTCCCGCCACATGTCATATCATTATGAGCAAAATCGTCACCTGTTCATTCTATATTTTTGCTAATCAACTCGTCGCCCATTTCACCGCATCAAATGTAAATCGTCAGAATACTCTGAGATCGGTCTTCTTAACAATACGTAGTTATCTATACCGTCACACGTTTCACCAGAATTAGGTTAACATAATAAATAGAGAAACACAAATGACGGATATATTCGTTTCATTGTATCTGCCTTGACAACGGCTACAGTATTTTCCTTTATTTTTCCTTACTTTAACGCCGTTGATACTAATATAGTACCTGAATAGTTTGCCAGCATTTCCAAGTTAAACAAATTGGAATAGTTGCGAAAGAACCAAAAGGTAGATTTTGAAACAACGTTTCCGTTGCCGTCGCCGTCGTCGTTGCTAAAGCTCCCTGATATTTGTCTTCAGGCGACACTCCAGCAACACTGATAAAAAGAGTGCCTCGCAATTAATAACGCAAAATTCGGACAATCTTACACAGGTAAAAATTTGTTCCTCAGCATATAGACGCCTGTAAAATTTAAGAACGCTTTAGAAACATTCATATTTTCACTATATTGCAACATGAGACTCTCACATTTGGCCATTTTATTGACCTTGAGGCGCTTTTTGCAGCAGTTGATGAACTTTCGTGATTTTAAGTAAGGGATCTATTGTTGTTTGATTCGGTTATGTTGATTATTATTATTATTATTATTATTATTATTATTATTATTATTATAGCTATTACACTATGTTATTTTTTGCGGCGGACTTACTAGTAAGCGAATATGAATTATTGGTAGGTTAAATCATTATTCTCAGGGTGGATTAACAGTTGGCGAGGGAGGCGTCATACTTTTCAATTGAGACATGGCTAGAAGGCAATACGAACAAAAGAAAGAAGGAGGCCAACGAGGGCCGACTAAAAAACGATTGAAAGGAGAGGTGGCAATCCAACAATAAATAATAATAATAATAATAATAATAATAATGATGATGATAATAATAATAATAATAATAATAATTTTATTAAAATCTTAAAAATCACAAAAGACTTTATGTCATAATCTTCTTAAAAAATTAAAAAAGAAAGAAATAATAATAATAATAATAATAATAATAATAATAATAACAATAATAATAATAATAATAATAATAATAACAACAACAACAATAATATATGTTTTAAATTTTAAATTTTAAATTTACAGCTTTGTACTAAGTTTTCACTATAGTTAATGGGCTACACTCAAGCGTCCCGTCATACTATTTTACTATTTTAACTGTATATAGCATACAAAAGTTGTAACTGCTGCATAATAAAAGAAAATAATAATAAATTAAGATTTATATCGCGCGGTTTCTATAAAAATATTCAACTGCGCCTTACAATAAGATGTTGAAATTAAGACACATCCCTATTATGTCCGCTCTTGTTCACTGTACCTCATCCAGCATTACATATTGTTGGCAGTTGTCGGGTGTTGTTGTTTTAACTGCTTATAACTCCCAACACAGTGTTCAAACATAATGAATCATTGTAAGCCCGATAGTAAGCACTAACAGCAACAACGACAACAACCGAACAACAACAGTTTATTAAGGGCTTCCATAAAGTTACGTGGCATTACCTAAATAAAATATAATCAATTGAAATCAATAAACGCTTTATTTGAATGCAATTACAGCATCATAAGGTTTTGGCTGACCAAATCTGCAAACTTACTCAATAGGTGGTTTTCACGTTGTGTCATCGCCGCCATGCTGGTAGACGTAAACTACTTTTGTTCGTCCACCAGCATTTGTTGATTTCACTATTGTGATCTGTGTCTCAAGAGATTGGCTGCAAACCACCTATTCGCGTTGAAGTGTTTCAGTTAAGCCATCTAATTAGTATTTAAATTTTAATTCTACCCTACTTAAATATTCGCTTTCTTAAAATTTATTTACTCTCGATAATGACGTCATGACGACTCTGAAATTTCGAGTAGTAAATTTTTCTTTAACTTTGTTAATTTTTTCATGCCTTTGCTTTAGCAAATCGCTTTTTATTAAAAACAAAAAAACAAAAAACAAGCAAATTGATGGGTCTTCCTGAAAAAAGTTACCTTTTAAGTAGTAGGCAAAATATAAGCGGAAGATGTGTATGGTCGTTTACAATGGTGAGCTGATGGTGAGCCATTGTAACGCCCATACAGATCTCACGCGAATATTTTATCGTACTTGTGAAATGAAACAATAGATTGTGTTTGTCATGTTAATCAGTTGAGATCTGTATCAAAAGTGAATGCACACTAACTAGCTGAGCAGGACTCTGTATCACAATTTGATACAGCAGTTGATTGGTATTGGGTTTACAGATGCCGTTGTACAGCGGTGACTCAAATCCTACCTGTATGATTGGTCATAACTCTTATGAATTATTAATTAATTTCAAATTCATGCAAGAATTCTTAAGGTTAAGACCTATATATATATATATATATATATATATATATATATGATTTGGGAAAGTCAGGTCTATTTATATGATGAATAGCCTTCCTTGGGATACTTTTGTAGATAGGTATCACATTCCATAGAGGTTAAGGAGATGTTCTTGCCTTAAATTACGCGACTTCCTACAAATTAGCTCCTTGACTGCCTTTCTAAAAGGTTGCATTCTTATAGCATATATCAAAGGATTCACTATAGAATTGGCGTAATATAGCGCAGCCACTGTCCCAGTAACGCAGTCTCCAAAGGGGGCAAATAACTGGGCGAATACGTTCCTTGGAATGGTAAGGAGAATAGTCCATGGTAAAATGGAAAGTGTAAAGACAACAGTGACTATGAATAAAGTTAGTGACAGTTTATTATTTGAGAACGCTGCACCAGGGTACCGTGGAGGAGGGTTGCTTCTTAATTGGAACACAATGATAGAATACAAGATTATGATTATAATGAGGATAAGGGCAGTGAATGATTGCCATAGTTAGGGGATTGCAATTGGTCCATGCAGGTAGAGTCCAGCTTCTAAAAATGCCACAAGCAAAGCTGATATCCAACCAAAGATTCCGACTTTGTAGTAAAACTGTTTCGTGAGCAAACAATGCCTAAAAGGATAAAGCGTTGCATGAAGGCGCTCTGAAGCAATTAAAAAAAAGTTTACCAAGGATGATCCCACAAATACGTAGCTTAATGTCAAAATTATAAACGATTTAATGCGAAAACCATCTCTATGTTCTATATGCGAGGCGTATATGTCCAGAGGCCTTGTCACTGCTCCTACAAGTAAGTCAGCAACGGTCAGGTTTATTATCAGGTACATAGTGCGCTTGCGTAGGTGACGGCTTCTTGCAAAGACGATGAGAGTGAATGCATTTGTTATAAATACCACAGTAAACTCAGCGACGAAAAATTGGAACCAGATGTAGCTGGGCTCTTGCTGAAATGGTTGTTTAGTCTTGTTGCTCATCTTAACAATCCTCTTTATTGCTGATCTGTAAGAACTGTGAGAGGAATCAGGGAGAATAGTCCACGTTAACATTGTTGCATCATTAAGTGTAATTATTTCAGTTATGCTAAGCTTATGCTAAGCTTTAAAATCTGCTCTTTACACAAACTAGATTATGATTTCAATTACGATGGAAAGTGCGGGGGAGTATGATTGTGATTTTGATCATTGATGATCATGATGATAATAGTGTATGTTTCTTCATGAAGATTAACTGTTTGTGTCTGATGCTTGTGAAGAGTTATATATATATATATATATATATATATATATATATATATATATATATATATATACATTTTGACTTTGAGATATGTTTGTTACTTGTCTAATTTATCCATGTTCTCTAAGCCTTTTTTTGCAATGTTTTGTTGTAGTTTCTGAATCGTCTTTTCTACAGACATTATTGTCAATATTCCTTAGTAATTTTTCTAGCTTAATAATACAAGATATGTTTGTTAGTTGTTTAATTTCTACACCTTTTCTAATACCGTACAAACTCTATTAGTCCCCGGGGGCCTTATTTAATTTCAGTCCTCATTAACGAGGGGCTTATTAAAGTGGGGAGGGGGTTAATAGAGGGACGGGCTTAGTTGAAATCTTAAACACACTGTTTTCGTCTTAAAATAGTTTTTGTACAAATTCAAACAACTGCATTGAAACTTTAGTAGTTAATACAGATCAGCAAACAGTATTATGTGTTGTAGTATACATTTGTTTGAAAACAAAGCAACTGGACCGCATGAAGTGGATTTCGTAAGAGGGAATAAGAGGGACGAATCAATTTCATGTCCCAAAGGGGGGGGGGGGGGGGGGGGGGCTTATTACAAAAACCGACTTCCAAACGAGGGGCGTATTAGAGAGGGGGTTACTAGAGGCGGGGGGGGGGGGGGGGTTAATAGAGACGGGGGGCTTAATAGAGCTTTTACGGTGATCTTCGAACAAACATATGCATCGTACTTTGTTTTCTTAGTTGAAATGTTTTGTTTTTGGTCCACTTTGAATTTCTTTCTGCTTAGCTTTCATCTGAAAGTAGGTTGGACTCAACAATGTTTGTTTTTCGCAGACGTTTGCTATCGAATAGTTCATCTGGATGGCAAAACTCTTCGTTTTTCCTGCTGCTGCTGCTGCTTAAATTTTTGGATACAAATGTGGTCCTTGCCAAAGAAAGCCGTGCGAAGTCGCTCGATGAAAGTAAAAGAAGAAATAATCGTGGAGCTCCGCTTTTACGCTTGGCTAAATATATGTATTGATAGTCGTAAGAAAAGTGGAAATAACATCCAGAATCACAATCACAAGCACAATTACGATAATTGCTGCCGATTATAATCATGATTACGACAAAGCCACCTCTACCATTTAAACTTAAAAGGCAAGTCTGTGAATGTCTATCCATTCCTGCCCTCTTTCCCGTGAGTCCTTTTTAGTGGTAATGCCTGATCTCACATATATATTTTCTTTTTTTTTTAAT
>JAEMWC010000549.1:87500-157500 GCA_016490735.1 Pachyseris speciosa | reverse complement strand
CCCAAATTTCCGCTGCTAATTCTGCTTATTTTTAGCAGAGGTCAGCGCGCCGAAGCACCATGCGTCAGAGGTCAGCGCGCGAAGCACCATGCGTCAAAGCCATGCCGAAGCACCATGCGTCAGAGGTCAGCGCGCGAAGCACCATGGGTAAGAAAACATGGTATCCTAACCATCCGTCGCGCGAGTGCGAGAAAATTTGGTTTTGGTTACCGTACGCGGCGACCGTACGACCATACGTAAGTCCCATCCATGTTAAGACAATGTGAAAAGTCACACTCGAGAAAACCCTGCGCTATATTGCGAAATTTAGCAGGAAATCAGAAAAAAAAAAAAAAAAAAAAAAAAAAAAAACGATAAAAACCTGAAGACAACAAGAGAAGAAACTTATGATCTTTTAGCGGTATTGGCATTTTTGAAAGCTTATTAATAAGTTTATTGAAGGCAGAAATTCAAACTCGAGGGGAGAAAGCAAGTCCAATGCATGTGCATGTCTCAAAATCAAACAAAAAGTTGTCAAAAAGCTGTCAAGAAAATGTGAAAAACTAGCGCGCTTCACGCTTCATTGAAAATTACGTTAGAAATCTTTTCCCAAAGACTGTAAACAATGAACTTTCTCTGTCTAATTTGATTAATTCTCGAAAAAAAGAGAACGAACGAAAGAGAGCTCTAACTTAGCTTTGGTCTTTCTTGTCTATCATTTTGCTTGTTTGAGGAGCTTTAGCTGGTAAATCTTCGCTTCTCTGTTCTAAAACGAGGAGACGCCTTTCAAAATGTTGTGCATGATTTTCCAAGATATAGTTAACAGTTCCTGGACCTCCTGCGATGCCGTTCCACTTTCAGCAAAACTAACAACAAAAACTCTCAGAAGTCTTGCGTGATATTCCATTCTTCAAGTAAAAAGTTCGCACATAGCAACGTTAGCAATAACATGTGTCTCTCCGTTTCTATTGAGTGAGAGGGCAACCGCAAGATTGCAATCAACGTTAACCGCAGTTCCTCCACAGGAAGCCAGCAATATTTTCCAGGGCCCTGGATACTACTTGCAAAATCGATTTGCAATAATATGATCGATAAGGAGGTCTATATATAAATGCGGCGCACCGAACTGGTCCTTCTATAAGTTTTGTATGTATGCCTCAAGTTCTATAAATATCCAAAGGACATTTTATATATTTGTAAGATGTTGTGTTTATTTGGAAACAAGTTGGATATTTCTACATCGAGTTATATATAAAACAACTCTTATATAAATCAAGGAAGTATCTTCGTCCGTTTTGGAGCTTCATACTAGTACACCTTGCGTTCAATTCAAGGGAGTCCAAGGGAGCCAACCCATGAATCTTAAAGTATTATTGTTGCTCAGACAGACTAATATTACCACTACTTTGCTACAACTACTGTTGCCTCAACACGAACTGAACTGGCAGACAGGGAGCTGGGTTTACAAGATCAATTTTTTTCGGACCGGCGAGCTACTTAAATCATTAAGTCTGGCACAACATTTGAACATATGCATGAGATTGATAACACAAACACTGACAAGGATCACGACAATAATTTCTACCAAACTACAGCCAAGATCAGGGTCGATAACCAGGCCATTAATGCTCAAAGGTCCCGTGAAGGTTCCCACCAGCAAATCAGACACAGTCAGTTTATTATCAGATACGTGCTGCGCTTCCGTAAATGGCGGTTTCTTGTAAAAGTGATGGTAATTTCAACGATGAAAACAGCAAACCAAATGGCACTAAAGTGTTCCACAGAATGGTCAGAATGTCCATCTTCAGTGTCATTAATCATCCTGTAGCAAATCCTAGTGCTCTTTCCGCTTTTGTCTTCTGCTTGTTTCCATCTCATGCGAACTGGAAAAAAATTAATGTAGAAGAATTGAAAGGAAGTTGAAACTTTTAGTACCTTACATCACCATGCAATGAAATGATTCTAATCCCAACCCTTCAGAGTGTTGCATTTGTGTCATAGTAAGTCTCAAAGCACATCCGCAGACGCGAAACTAATTCATAGATCTTTATTCATTGCGTCTGAAACTGCCCCCCCCCCCCCCCCCCCCGCGACTCTAAAAACCTCATCTGCATGATTCAATGCAACCACTGTAATTTACAATACAAAGGAGAGACTAAACGACGTTTAAAAGACCGATTTAATGAACACCGCCGTACCATAGATAACCTTAACACCAAATCTAAACCTACCACAGTCGCGGAACATTTCCACTCCTCTCCTAACCACACTGCGAACGACATGCAATTAATCCCCATTCAGAAAATATTTCCTAATAGAAACTCAATCCGTAAGGCCAGGAAAGCTTTTTTAATTTCAAAAGGCAGGACAATTGATCCTGAAGGTCTTAACATCCGCGAAGAAACATATTAGTTTATTTTTTGTCATAAAATTTATCTTTTTTTACAGTTTTTTCTAGTATTTTATTTTACACAGTCGATCATTTTAGTTTTACTTGTTTCCGGTTTATTATTACATAAACACCCCTTCCAATGTTAATTCTCATTGTACCTGAAGAAGGCTGGTTTGGCCAGCCGAAATATAGTACACAAAACTTAAAACCATTCTACGTTGTATCGGCCCTTGTTGATTTTATTACGCCGAACAGATCACTAGTTTGATCCAACGTATACCAGCAGGATTATTCTCCACTGTTGCTTGCTTGAACATTTGATACTTAATTTTTCGGGCGCTTTCTGCGGCTCGTAATTTCACATTCAGTTGGCTTCTTCGTTTTGAGCAAAACGACTTCATCTTCGATCGAAGCTTGTGTTTTAATTCGCGTAAAAGGTATAAAAATCAAGAACTTGTCAAAAGATACTCCGGAAGGTGAATTTTCACGTGATAAAAAGAAAAGCTTCAAACTTGGATCGATTGTGTGGTTAAATACAAAATAATTCGACGCATCAACGGCTTTGACTTTACCCCGGCATCTTGCATCTCACCAAGAAAGGCCACTTAACAGTTCACCGGCATTAATGGTAGGAACGAGTAGCTCAAACTCTGTGGAAGAAGCCCTTTCTTTGGACAAACCATTTGCTAGTTTTGCGGATGCTTGTTTTTACTTTACTGAAGCTTACGTATTTTCGAATGGTAGAAACCTCTACAACACAGGACAGTGAGCTACGAAAGAAACATTTCTTCGTAACGCGAAATGTTGGATGAAAAGCCATTTACACATACTGAAAGATGTTGGATGGAAAGCCATTTAATGTTGAGAGAGTTGGCTAAACGGTCAAACACGATGTTAGATGAAAATGTTTGATCGTTTTTTGATTGTGTAAACTTGTTTTTTTTTTTTTGTTGTTGACTGCTCTAAACATAACGAATTGGCGCAAGGAAAGCCATGCGAAGTTGCTCAATACCAGTAAAGAAAAATAATAATCGTGGAGCTCCGCTTTTAGGCTTGGTTAAATCTATATATTAGGGAATATTGACGATTTAATGAACAAGGTTTAAAATTGGAATTTGAAGTGGAAAATTAGTAGATGGACACCAAAGCAGTTCCCCAGCAACCTTCAGTGCCGGACTGGGGCGAGATGGCCGAAGTGGATGGACGTGTGTTTCTGTGAAGCGTCGTTTTTGCCTCCACAGGACCAGAAATATGACAAGAAATAGACGAAGACAACGAAGTCAGCTAAGCAGCTGCACTTCGAGTGAGGGAAATTCTCCTGTTGCAAAGCGATTAAATTCGACTGAAAGAAACGGTTCGAGGTTCAGCGCTCAGACTCAGTCGACTCCGATGTCTGAAAATACCGGTGCCGAAGATACTTCTTGCGATAAGCCGAGTAGAAGCGAAATATGGAAAAATTCTGAAAGCAATTCAGACGGATGTCGCCAAAATTCTGAACGAAAACCATGAGATAAGAAAAGATATCGATGGACTAAAAGCTTCCCTGCAGTTCAACGATGAGCTAGTTGCAGAAGTTAAGAAAGGAAATGAAGCTCTCGTGCTGAAGACGAATGATCTGGAAAACAAGCTAGCAAAAGCCGAAAAAAACATTTACGATTTGGAACGACAAGTTGAAAACCTTGAATTTGATCATTATAATCTCGAACAATATACAAAAAAATCCAACGTCGACGTTCATGGAATACCAGAATGCGAAGGTGAGAACCTGAGAGAAATTATCACAGATTTGTGTTGATATATCTGACAACGTCATCAACATTGTGCACAGATTGTACAGGAAACCTCTCGCCAAAAAGCCTATTATTGTGAGATTCACTTCTTATAAAAAAAAAAAAAAAAAAGAAGAGATTTCTACAAGGGTAGGTTTAACTTAAAGGGCACGAACTTTGGGAATTTTGGGCTCTGCGCTTTCTGACTCTGAAGCAAGAATTTTCATGAACCAAAATCTCACCCAGAGACGACAGCAACTCCTAGCCATGGCGAGAAATATGAAAAGAGCGCAAAAGTTAAATCGGGTTTGGACAGTAGACGGTAAAATATTCGCTCGGAAAACAGAGGATTCCAGACCTGTAAGAATTAACGAGCGTTGGGACTTGGATAATTTGGCGCCCTGATGTCATGGCTAACAAGGCATTAGTTAATTGTCTCTTTCTTGAACTGTTTTACTTTCTTTAATTAATTTGAGATAAATATACACTTTGTCTATATGCAGCGATGTGCGTATATAAGCTTTTATTATTTTTTTTCGAGTCTTTAGGAGGATTAACATAACTATTTCATGTTATCCGGTCGGCTCACCAAACGAAATTTAGTTGTGTTGAGTGTTGTGTGTGTATATTGTGTGTGCCCCTTTTTGTGTGTGTGTTTTATGTTTTTTGCAAAATTTAGTTATCTGTTTTGTTAGGAATTTAGCTTACCGTAATGTATTGTTGCCTTATACATTTAGTATTTTACGTGTATTCGTCTGTCGTTTCAATAGTCGCTGTTGTCGTTTTGTGTGTATGTGTGTGTGTGTGTTTTTTTTTTTCGTTTTTATTTTTATAGCGAATTGGTGACAAAGTAGGCTATTTATAATGTAAACCTTTTTTTATCCTTAACGTAAAATCCTTTTTTCTTTCAATCTGTAATTTTCTTACTAAGAGTCCAACTTGGATTTTATTGTTGTATTTCATTGTTGTATAACATCGTTAAATTTAAACTGTAAAAAAAAAAAAAGTACAAGAGAAGAAACCTTCAGTGCCCTTGTGGGGTGCCAACTGTCTGGTGGTGTATCAAAACATTTTTGTACATTTTAATCCCTTCTTTAAACTCCTTTCAAAAAATTTCACACCAATTCACCTTAAGTCCCGCCTTAATGATCTCTGTTGTACACCGTAGCCCCGGCTATTTTCAACTTATTCTTTTTTCAGTCTCGCAGAAACCAAATCGAGTCTGCGGATGAAAAACAATATGATTTCCACGCACAATTTCGATTTGCCGGCAAGCACTCTTACGGTGGGACATCCTCGGAGATCCAGGGGCAGAGAGTCGGGTTGGGACGAAGATTCAGGACGAGCGAAAGTTTACAAGACGGACAGGAGAGCTCCTGGGAACATTGCTTTATCGGACTCGTTCCAGAAGCCATTGAAATACAGTTTTCTGATTGGGCGGAAATTTTCTGGCAAGGAAATTTTTTTTTTTGCCCAATCGGCGATCAGCTTATATATCGCACACCTTTCTTGACTTTTTATACCGAGGGTCAAACGTCCAATCTGCTGTCAGCCATATTTTCGATCGCTGTATCGACACTGGGAGGAAAATTATGGTGGAAAGGGGCCCAGAAAACCCAGATATCAACAAATTCAACTTCTACTCAAGCAAAAATCACCTGTTAGCTATAGGAACTAGAAAAATCAAGATGAAGACCGATCGCAGGTATCGTAAACTTCAAGCGAAGAACTGTTGACAACTCGGCCGCAATTGTTGTTGTTTGGTATGAGTTTTTGTTTTTCTCTGGTGCACTCACAGGGAGTGAAGTGAAAACTTTTCGGGGCGATGGAATTTCTGTTGCACAGGCCAGGCAAGTTTACCGATCGAGCGAGTGAAACGCAGCCGTTGAATTTTGTTTTGCTCACGAAATCGAACCGTCCACTGCTTACAATCAACTCGAAGTCGCGTCTCAGCTCAGCCCAGCTCAATTTCGAGAGAGACCTTGAAATGGCCTTAGAAAATCCAGTTTAAAATAATTTACCCGTAGTCGTGGTTGTCTCTCCATCCACTTATATTATGAACTTATAATCATGAAAGACCAGGTTAAGTCGTTAAGGTCATTGGGCTTGAAGGCTGCTTTTGAAAAAGTACGGAGGCCGAAATCACAAACCAATTTATCAAATCAAAATCAGTTTCCCAATACTCTGACATTGTCTTGCATACAGATGCCATTTTGACGTTGATGTGAGTTCAGATTATGCTTTTGAAATAGGTGATTACCTTGGGTATAGAGTAACACTCGAATAGGAACTACTCCAGTGTTTTGGAGGGAAAGGAATGGAAAATGGCATGTATTATGTTAAGATGAAAACAGATTTTTACAAAAATCATCACTCTTATGAGAGTTAGCATAATTTTTGAGACCTTAGCAGGTTTGTGGCAGATGTTTTGCATGGTAATTGGGGTACGGTATTGACCTGATACCTTTTGTAACATTACAGGGCTTTCATAGCTCCTAAGAATTAGGCAGTGTGATATGGTATTGCTGAACATCTTGTGCAGTGCACTTACTATGATTAGCCTATTACAGGTGTTTCAGTGAATGGTGATGGTAAACTAACTTGTGTCTTGGGAAATTGTAAGTGTTTTGAGAAACTGTTTCGTGTTATGGGAAACTGATTTTTGTTTTGGCAAATTGATTTATGAATGACCCTTCTGGGCCGCTGTAGAAAAGCAAAGTGAAAGACCAACAGATAACAGATGGACTATTAAATTTTAAGAATAATTTTAAATTTTTTTGTACCCCCTTCTGAAACTGAGTGTGTAATTTCTTCTTGGGTATATTTATTGGAAATTTCATTTAGTACAAGGTAGGCTTGTCCTGAAGTGCTGGCAGCTGGCTGAAAAGTGGCTTCTTTACATTTTGAGCCACCTGCTTTTCATTGAAGAGTTTCCAACGTTTTTTGAAGGCTGTTTAAATTCTCATAAAAAAGCCACCTTCTGTTAGATTCCAGTCAGCTACTCTAAAACCTAATAACAACCCTGAGGCCATAAGGCTTGTGACAAATAATCCCAGTGACTGTAAAACTTTTATCACATCTAAGTCGAATTGAATCTCAACGGGTTTTAGTAACAACAACTTCGTTCCCGCCGTTTCTTCCACGCGCCTATATTGACCCTATCCCATCACGCACATGATGTATGCTACCACAGGTAGACCAACAGACACGGACCATTAGACACGGTTTACAACGGCAACACTACATGTTTATCTCTATCTGAACGTTCTGGCCCTGATAAAGCAAAGTTCAATTTAATCTGCACAACATGCTCATTGTTCAAGAAATCAGTGTCAATAGAGTTTTTATTCAGTAAAGTTCATAGTTCTTTAAGTATCCTGGTGGTTTCCTTTCCCTAGTTGGCTTCACGGATACCTCTGGAGTATCTGTGGACCGCCGACCAGTTAGCTCAGTGGTAGAGTACCGGACTACCGTGCGGGAGGTCGCGGGTTCAAACCCCGGCCGGACCAACACTCAGGGTCTTTAAATAAATGAGGAGAAAGTGCTGCCTTTGTAATGACATCTACAAACGGTTAGACTTTCTAGTCTTCTCGGATAAGGACGATAAACCGTAGGCCCCGTCTCACAACTCAATTCTCTGATTCTGTGGGACGTAAAAGAACCACTAGGGACGTAACAAAACTCTGGCAGTGACCACCCCTAGTGTCTGTCTTAATTTGATATTGACATTACGGGGGCACTCATAACTTAACTTCATTAATTGTAAACTGCGTTATAAGCAGTCTGGCAAAGTCCCCCGGCCAGTGTTGTAATGCGCATTTGAATATTGTACAGAAAATGCGCAATATAAATGTGATATATTATTATTATTATTATCCTTATCCGCAACAACGTCTTGTCTTGTGTTTTGATGGCCTAGCTCCTCTGTCAGGTATTTCTTCACTTCGGTCACGTTTCTCTTATAGTTTACTCCTTCCGGTGACATCACGGTGACTTTATTTCCATATTTACTGGTAACTTTGTAAGGTGTCTCCCCAAAGCTTGTTGAAAGCTTGTTTTCTTTCTTCTGTTTTATCAGGACTTGGTCACCTGGAGCAAGACTGTTTTCCTGCGCTCCCCTTCTTTCATCGGCATAGTCAGTTCTCCTCTGTTTCATCTCTGCATCCTTGTCTCTTGCTTCGCCGTCAGCGTACTCGGAACTCCTTAACTCGGGGATCTTTGACCTTGTCTCTCTCTTAAACAACAGTTTGGCTGGTGTAACACCAGTGGTACTATGAGGCGTGGTCCTGTAGGCTGTTAAAAATTTTCTCATCTCCACCCATAAATTCTTCTTTTCTGCTTGAGTAATCTTCAGGACTTTGAGTAAGCTTCTATTTTGACGTTTAACTTCCCCATTCGCCAGAGGCCAAAGCGGTGTGGACGTTCTGTGCTGTATGTCATTTGTCTTCAGGTACGACCCAAATTCCTTGGACGGAAACTGGGGGCCATTGTCGGTTTTCAGCGACTTTGGAAGGCCATGTGTACAGAAAATCTTCTCAAGGCTTTCGATAATGCTGGTGGACGTTACAGAATTCATAATCTCTAACTCGAAGTACCGGCTATAGTAGTCTACGACGACGAACACATACTCTCCTGAGGGTAGGGGACCCATCAAATCTGCTGATAAATCTTGCCATGGTTGGTTTGGAAATTCAGTGTGCCTCAAGGGCTCAGGTGGTGTGGGAAGTCCAACCAACTGACAGCCATGACAGTTCTTGCACTTCTCTTCAACTTGCTTATCGATCCCGGCCCACCAAACCTTGCTACGGAGTCTCTGTTTGGTCTTTACCAAGCCTTGATGTCCCTCGTGTGCTAAATCAAGCACTCTTCCACGTACCTTTTGAGGAATCAACAATCTTGTTCCCCTTAGAACTAGCTTTCCTAAGGTGGAAAGTTCATTTCGTACAGTTTTGTATTGCGATGGGGCATTGTCCCAATCTCCTGTTGAGATACATTCTCTTAACTGTGAAACTTCTGGGTCGATCCATGATTCTTCTTCGACCTCTTGTACAGACATGGCCGCTGGCGTTGATGCTTCTGCTACAAACCGAATGAACTCTTCTGCCTCACTGTTCATGCATACTCCTTTTTCTCTGCTAAGCCGTGACAGTGGGTCAGCAATATTCTGTTTCCCTGGTACATACTGCACAGTGAACCTGTATGGTTGGAGTCTAAGGACCCAGCGTTCTATCCTTGCTGAGGTTCGGGAGCTCGTAGAATAGATAACTTCAAGGGGCTTGTGGTCAGTCAGTAAAGTGAATTCGACTCCATATAGGTACATGTGGAATCTTTCGCAGTCCCACACAAGTCCAAGGGCTTCTTTCTCCGTCTGTGAGTACCTACGCTCAACATCGGTAAGGCTTCTACTTGCATATGCAACTACCTGCTCGCATCCTCCCTGAACTTGTGTCAGGACTGCTCCCAAACCCACTGGGCTGGCATCTGTAATGAGTTTGGTTTTCTCTGCGTTCCTGTCAAAATATTTCAATGTTTCTGCATTAGCCAAGCTACTCTTCAGGGTATCAAAAGCAGCCTGTTGCTCTGTACCCCACACAAAGGGCGTTTCCTTCCTCGTCAACCTGTGAAGTGGCTCTGCGATACTTGCTAGGTTGGGGATGAACCTGGAGCTGAAGTTCACTAATCCCAGGAGGCTCCGAACCTCCCCTGCATTTTGAGGTTCCCTTGTCTGGAATACTGCTTCTACACGTGACTCTGTCGGTCCAATCCCTTTGTTTGACAACAGGTATCCCATGAAAGTTAACTTGGACATCTGGAATACACACTTCTCCCTGTTTAATGTAAGCTCCTTCTCTTGAATACATTCCATGGTTTTCATCAACCTCGCATCATGCTCCTCAACAGAGCGACCATGAATAATGATGTCATCGTGAATGTTGTACGCACCCTCACACCCTGCTAACACTTGCTGAATGGTATGTTGGAAGAATTCTGATGCAGAGCTTATGCCAAACATGAGACGCTTGTACCTGTATAACCCCTTGTGGGTTATAAATGTGGTGATGTTTCTGGATTGTTCCTCTTGTTCAATCTGATGAAAACATCATTTTAGGTCAAGTTTACTGAATGTGGTACTTCCATTCAGTTGGTACAGAACGTCGTCTACAGTGGGTATAGGGTGACGCTCCCTTACTATGACTCTGTTAGCTTTCCGCATGTCTACACAAAGACGAATGTCTCCTGCTTTGGGACTACTACAATGGGACTTACCCAAGGGGTTGGCCCTTGCACTTGCTCAATGACATCATGATTGACAAGTTCTTCTAGTTTCTCTTCTATCTTTTCTCTCAACCCAAATGGTGATGGCCTTAGCTTTTGAGCAATGGGTTCCACTGATTCATCAATATGCAGCTTAGCCTAAAAATCCTTGAGTTTACCCACTCCATTAAAGACTCTTGGGAATTCTCTTAGCAAGTTCTCTTCACTGACAGAGTTTATTTCAATCTTTAGTATTGCCAACATTTCAGAGGTTTGACGGCAGAATATTGGCCTAGCTTTTTCTTCTACAACAACAAAAGTTACTGTGCATTGTCTGTCTTTATAACACAACTCTGCTTCAAACTCACCAGCAGTATTGAGGGGTTCCTCAGAGCCATAAGGGTACAACTTACTGCTTGACTTCCATGATCTGCATTTGATTTCTTCCTTTTAAGCATTTCCCATGTCTCCCTGTCGATGACATTGCAAGTGGAACCGGAATCAACAAGAACTCCTACCAGCTGGACCCCTCCAAGTTCAATGGTTGGTATGTCTCTAATGCCTGATTGAACTGAAAATGCAAAGTCGTCCTCGCTGACATGGTGAACGTCTCCTCTCTTGGTAGTATTCTCAACCTTGGTTTTGCAACACTTCGCCAGGTGGCCAATCTTCTTACATTTTGGGCAGGTAACTGCTCTAGCTTTGCATTCCGGGTCTCGAGCGAAGTACCCCTCCATTCCACATCGGTAACAACAGCCTCTCTTCCCCCTTCCGGAGACATGGCGATTATCCTCTAATGTATGCACAGTGTCACCCTGGAATCATTCTCTATTTGTTTTGCTTGTGTTTCCGCCGCTTCCATCGATCTGGCAATCTCCCGTGCTTTCTGTGGCGTGAGCGTTCCACCTGTTTCTAGCAATTTCTTGCGAAGATTGTGAGACCTACACTTGTCAATTAGCTGGTCACGGATGTGCTCTTCCTTGGCCTCTCCAAATTCACAGTGCTCGGACAGCTGGAATAATCTCATCACGAACTGATCTGCTGTTTCTGACTCTTCTTGTTTGCCTGGCGGAAGTCGTGCCTTTCAAAGGGGATGTTAACTTGAGGAGAGAAATAACCATCCAGCGACCGCATGGCTTTCGCATATTCGGTGTCTCGCTCTGGAACGGGCCCCGGGTCTGTCAGAGTGTCGAAAATATCCTGAACGTCTTGTCCGGCGCAATGGAGGAGTAGTGCTTTCCTTTGAGAATCCTTCGTTACGCCTTTTGCTTCCAGGAAAAACTCGAAGGATCGTTTCCAACGCCGCCATCTTGGTCCTACACTCGTCGGGTTGCCTTTACAATCGAACGGAGTTATGCTTCCAATTTCGATATTTACGGCCATTTTCTTTCACAATCGTTTAACTAGTACAGTAGTGATGACTCTTGTTCATCCTCGTCGCCAGTTGTAACACTTTTATCAGATCTAAGTCGAATTGAATCTCAACGGGGTTTAAGAACAACAAATTCGTTCCCGCCGTTTCTTCCACGCGCCTATATTGACCCTATCCCATCATGCACATGATGAATGCTATCACAGACACTACAGTGACTACAATATCCAAACAGATTACATTGGAAACTTGAATTTAAAGTTACATCTCACTATCAAGAAAACTTCTGAACAAACAAAAAATAAATGGAATAACAATCCCTTCTAATTTTATTTATTCATTTATTTATTTTTTTGTTTGCACTTTATCTAAAAGGGGATATCTTACTGAGAAGCTACTAAATTTTGTCCTTTGAGTGACCATGTTAACATATTTTGTAATTGTATTCAGGTTATGGGTATGGTTTGTGTGTAGTGTTCTTTAATTTGAAACCTACCTTAAAATAATTTAACTATACTTAGCCATACCATTGTATCAGCCTGTTTGACTCAGTGAACTGTATAGTTGAGAATAATTTGTCAATAGGTGGTTATCGAGGGTCTTTTGGCACAAAACACGTTTACACTTCATGTATGTGAAAGGAATCATGTTTTCAATTCATTGAAAGCATTCTCTCATGTTTTAAATTTTGTCAAGGAAAAGGGTGGTGACAGGAAGAACCCATTCCAAAATTGGTGTGGTCTCACGGGAGAAATCAAGTCCTTTCCTGGTGTACCACTAGCTTAGCAATCACAGCAACTACAACTGTATCATGCAAAAATGGAATTTAATAATTGTTTTATTATGGATACACTTGAGCGTTTATAAAGACAAGAGTGCATACAAGACACTAAACATCCTGCATCAACTTCTAAACAACTTTATCCGAAACTTTGCAACTTAAAAGTTGCAGCACAGTCAACATAATGTAAATGTTTCCAGAAAGATTTTGCAAACGCCCACTCTAAAACATGTTTTCAAAACTTTTTAACTGAGCTCAGCACCACTGTGGTAAAAGAGTTCATGGAAAGCTTGTGCAAATTACCATAAATCTTGCATGTACAGTACAACACAATTAGCAATTATCCAACTGCAAATCAGTCTTAAGTTGTCTTGTCTATCTGCATATTTTTATGCACACCTTCCGAAGAAAAGCATATTGGCCAACAGATCCAACAGATACCAGTCAAAAATATGAAAACCAAAACAATGCAATATATCAAAGTGGAACTGTACACTTTCTCTAAAAACTTTTCTTGGTCTCTCTAGAAATTGAGCTGAAACGGTCGATTGCAAGGATTGAGAAAAATATTAAACCGCCGAGCTAAGTGCTTCTCGCCCGATCGGCAAACTTGTCTGGCCCGTGCAACAGAAATTTCATCGCCCCGAAGAGTTTCAGGGGCGGCCCACTGCTCGTACGTAAACAAGAGGAAAAAGCCCAAACCAAACAACAATGATCCTAACCAGAGAAAGAGACTGAGTTACATGCTGTTCTTCGCGTGAAGTTTACGATGCCTGCGGCCGGTCTTCATCTTGATTTTTCTAGTTCCTTACAAGTGATTGTTGTTTAAGTTCAATTTTACTTTGTGGATTTCTGGGTTTTGTGTGTCCCTTGCCACCAAAATGTTCCTCTTGGAATAAATCTTTCCAACGAACAAGACAAGTGGAACCAATAAAAATATCGTCGACAGCAGATTGACGGCTTACTTGTTGGTGTAAGAAGTCACGAAAGGAGTGCGATATATAAGCTGATCGCCTATTGGGCAGAAAAAAATTCCTTGCCAGAAAATTTCCGCCCAATCACGAAGCTGCATTTCAATAGCTTCTGGAACGAGTCTGATAAGGAAATGTTCCCAGGGGCTCTCCCGACTGTCTTGTAAACTTTCGCTCGTCGCGAATCTTTGTCCCGTCCCGACTATCTGCCCCTGGGTCTCCGAGGATGACAGTGGGAGGGAAGTGGTTGGAAATTACCATGGGATGGAAGGAAGATTCATTAGAGCGGTATAATTAAAGTCGGTATCGTTTAATTTCTTCGCGTGTGAGTCTCTACGAAACGGCCAGGCCGATAATTATACTATTAGGGCCATTGGAAGTCTTCTGCGTACTTTATGGCAGAATCACCGCACTATCCCATCTACCATTGTTAGCGGACAATACATTTTTGTCTCCAGATCTTTCCTTGACGATCTAAAACGGGGAGAGCTAAGAGCCATCTCGAAAGTAGAGACAAATAGACCGAATGCAAAAATGGCTACCTTTAAATTATTCTTTTGTTCGTATACAAAATAGCCTGACTAACCTCGTTTGGGATAACAAATTCTTTAGAATTTTTATCTCTAAAACGAGGTTAGTCAGGCTATTTTGAATACCAACAAAAGAATAATTTAAAGGTAGGCATTTTCGCATTCGGTCTATGGTCGGAAGCACTTTCGTTTTCGAATCTCTGCATAATGTAGATTTACTGAGTTGATCTTGTCGCCTCAACGAGAAGGGTATAACTAAGGTAAGAACGATGATTTTAAGAGGTAAGAGTGAAGAAATTAACTGTACTATTTTCAGTGGGAAACGCCCGAGTGTCATCAGAGTATCCTGTTTAACTAGAATGAACTGTTATGTTGATTTGAAACTCATGACCTAACTAATCAGTGGTAATTTCTTATAAGCTTCATTTCCATTATGGAAAATGAAACTATCCCTCGTTCGTTACTTCTCTTTTTACAATAAAAACGGCAGAAGGATATTTTGAATATAGCAACAGAAAATGCCATCGACCGAAGCGTTTGATCAAGGCTACGCGATATGTTTTAAACAAAAGATAAACAACCGGATCAGAGAGAGATTGTGGCCGAGAAAATGTTAGAGAAAGTGACAATTTGCCTTTCCCCTGCAATAATTACGTTCACTTTATTGAAATTAAAAAGATGATATTTAGTATAGTATATATATTTCTTTCATTCGGAGACTTCTGTCGCTTCGGTGTTTATAACAAGAACTGCGCAGTGTCAGATCACCCACAGAGGTGGCAGAGCTCGTCCCGTATTTAGTATTTACTGCATTCCACTAAATTTTATTGCTTTTCAATAGATTATGTTTACAGTGAAGAAAATGAGCAAGAAAATGATTATCAGTGCAACACGATAGCACAGTCAGGACTTGTTGAAATCCTAACTGAATGAGTTCTTGGAAAAACTGGAGGTTTGCTGTTTTCAAGTCACGCTTCACTTCGGCTCCATCGGTATAAGAATAATTGCATTTTGTAAAGTAAAACACGGGTTAGGCAACGTTACATGTTCGATAAAATTCGGCATAAAAGTTCAACTTTCATATGGATACTGCCAGTAGTGACAATTTTTTTTGTACTTTATTGATTTTTCCATAGCAAAACAAAACAAAATAGCAACAAAAACAGAACAAAAATAGAAACATGACTTAGCAATTAACGTAAACGAGATGTTATAACCAATTAAAAGGAATATATTATAAATATCTTGCGCAAATCGATAGCACTTCAATCTGTTACTATCTCTTAATATACTTGCCCCATTTTCATGTAGAGAGTGTATACATAACTTATTATTTCAACTTGCAATTCTACTTTCAATATCATAAACTGAATCGATTTATGCTGAGAGAATAGTGAAGGACGGATTTAAAACATTATTTCTACAATAATAAATGTACTGTTTTGCAATAATAATAACATGACTCAATAACAAAAAATCGTCCTTCCTTTTCCAGAGACCAAATAATATGTCTAAAGCGGAAAATGAATCTATTTGGATATTTATACCTCCCATAGTACACCAGCAAATTAAATCACTGCGTAGCGTTGGGATGATGGGACAAGATACAAAGAGATATTCAAGGGATTCGTCCACAGTTCCACAAAAAGAGCATTCTGAGGAATCCACCTCACCCATTTTCTTTAGAAGGATATTTGTAGTTAAAATTGTATGGAATATTTTAATTTGCAATTCTCGTGACTTTGTATCCAGAGCAACTTTGAAAGACAAACTGTAAATTTCTTTCCACTCTAGAGAATGTTCACTAAATAGATCTGTGTATCGTTATTGGGCTGTTGGTGTTGTTGAGACTTTCGATTTAAGATCCGCATAGATGCCTTTAGAAATAGCTTTACTTATATAAGTGCAAATATCAAGCAATCTTAAGCAAATTTCATCTCGAGGGACAAAGTCTGATTTGTTTACGTAGCTTGTTGTTTTAAGAATCTCTCGCGATTTGCAAGGGATCGCAGCTATTATAGCAATAATTCCGAAAAAAAAAAAAACCAGGGGAGAAAAATCAGATTCATTCAAATTACTGGTAGTAATGAATCGATTTTCTTTTGATATTAAATCACCAATTACAATTATTCCTTTGCTAACCAGATGTTTATTGAAGACAGACGTGCCATAAATACAAATGAACCTATTGTTCCATATAACTGTTTTAGGACGTGCCATAAATACAAATGAACCTATTGTTCCATATAGGTGTCTTAGATATATTTTCGTGTGATGGACTGTCATTCCTTTGTTTAGTTCATGAGCACTCTGCGAAGCATTCGAAACATTCTTTTTAGTACCAAGGAAGAGTAAGTAAACTTTTTTTCAAGTTGAAATCACAGCAAAGAATTAATTTGCCTCCAATCGGCTTGAGATAGAGCAATAAAAACGTTTTGCAAGCACTTAATTGACCATTAGCAAATGTTTTACAGCTCATTATTTGTTTTTTGATAATCGATTCGTAGTGAGGAGCTTTGAGACCACCATGTTCAACGTCACTGAGAAGGGAGGACCGTTTTACCTTGTCTTTGCCTTTCCATATAAAAATCATGTATAATGCTCTTGGCTTCTTTGATCACCCCTTTGTCTAAACTAATAAAGGCAGCACGGTTCATAATTGTTGAAAGGTTTTAACAATTATTTTGGATTCTGCCGACAACATTAAGATCACTCTACCTACTCAACTTAAGCTTTCCTTTGATGGAGTGCGTGATTTCATCAAAATTAAGCTTTTGCTTTAGAGCACAACATGGCTTGCTAGACTGTTTAGATCCAGGTGAACAGGAACTTATCCTGCAGTTATTATGTTTTTTGCTTTTGACACGATTGTATCGCTCGTCTGCATATTTATTCCCTTTATCAGTACTACAAGCCTCATTTTGGAGTCTTACTTAATTACAACCACTGAAATCGCAATGCCTTGTCAAACTGAAAATGGACCTTTAGGAACCTTAAAAAAGTGAAATTTTGTAAGGTTCCTTGCAAAATTATCGAAGACCCTTTCAGTAAATATCTTAAAGGACATTGTAACAAGCAAGTTCATGTGTTGGAGTCTGTTTCGCAGGACTGATCTGAAAAGGAGCCTTCGAGAAAAAGCAAGAAGTTTATGAAAACTGGATACTGAATAGTTGCTGGACCTTTCCAATTAGTTTGCAGGTAAAATGGGATCAAATGCAAAAGAGTCCTATTTGCTAATTCTTAAGGCTCCTGTAAAATTTCCCGCTGAAGTCCTCCACACCCGGCTAACCATTCTTATCTAGCTTAAATGTAAGATCTTCAAATTATATTATTTAACACAGTGGAGATGTGCCTCGCAACTATGCTGTTATAATTTCATTACTATGAGCAAAAAATATCTCGTTACAGCAGTCATTCAAAACAATGATAGCTTTAACAGAGTGAGGTCAGTTGGCGTCCATTCCGCGAGTGTTTGTTTGTATTAATGCTGGGATGACCAGAATGGATTAACAACGTTTAGAAAATAAATTTCTTCTCTGCTGTTTGCTCTTTATATTAAAATTGTTAGTGTCATTTGAATAAGTTTTCATTCTGAGTCCCTTTCTATAAAGAAAATGATGTTTTAGAACTACAAAAGAACGTGTTTGTTGGTTACACACGACTAAGTTAGTCCAGAACTCATAGAACTGGCTACAAATCAAGTAGGAAAACGAACAAGAAATGATTGACAACTATTAATTCAAATGTCGTATTCTTCTGTCGTCTTATTAGTTTAACCTTAAATTGCCTCCCTGTAAGAATACAATTTTTTCGCTACGTCAGAAAGCAGTCGAATGGTGTACTTCTCATTTGATTAATATCCACTGGTCTCCAGATTTTCTCTAAAAGTCAATGTTGATATTTTTGTCAGTTTCCCTCACATTAAAAGACCGTAATGAGTATAATCTATGTATAGCAGAAGATTGCTTTTGAATCGTTGAATTTGTTCCGTTTAGTTAATATATAACCCCTTTCCATCCTCTTTAACAGTGAAGCTACACGAGGCGACCTGCATGGTGTTCCACAAGTTAAGGCGAATAAAATCGGCCGCGCGTAATAAGTGATATCTTAAGCTTTTTCCAGTTGGATCTACTACTTGCAGATCGGTTAGTCATTAAGCGGACCTTGGCGTTGGGTATGTTTTTAAATTAGATTCTGCGCTGTCCCGTGGGAGTGAAGAAGCGACTTCTTTGATTTCGTTATGTAGGGTAGAAAAAGAGTAGAAATATTATTATATCAACGAATAATTGCATGTTACTGGCACACACATCAGGACAACGAAGCGCATTTACAAGTGACCTTGAGTCTAAAAATTAAAGGAATTAGTGTTTAAAATAGCACTCTTCGTAACGAAATGTACTATTACGAGATCCCCCGATACGGTGTAATGACGAGGATCAGTCATTTGAATCATGTTACAGCAACTTGAGTTTTTGAAATTTAAACTTGATGCATTGAAATGTAAATTTGTTTCTTTGAAAGGCCGAAAACTTGATTATTTGAAACGCAAACTTGATCCTTTGAAAACGTAACAGTAGGCTTTATGAGCAAGAAAAATGGCTCTGTACGCGCATTTTATATGTTAATACATTTCTTAGCAATCCTTAGAAAAAAAAAGGGTGAAATGACCAAATTTTATGTTTTCTTAAGAACGTAAGTGCATGACGACAAATTTTCCTTTCTTTTCCCTAACTTTAAAGCCGTTTACAGTAATTTTGGTTCCTTGACATCTCTCCAGCATTTTCCAAGTTAAACAGAATTGCAATAATCACGAAAGAGTTACAGAAACGAGAAGTTGTATTTTGTAATGACGTTCTCGTTGCCGTCGTCGTCGTCGTTTCTTACTGTCCCTAATGATCTCTATCCTACACCGTAGCCCCGGTTATTTTCAACTTTATCTTCTTCTTGCAGAAACCAAATCGAGTCTGCTGATGATTCCTCCACGCACTTTCAGATTTGTTGGGACACTCTCCTGGGTTGGGAGGGAGGGGGGCGAAATTACCATAAGATGGAAAAAAGGCGTATGAGAGAGGTATAATTAAAGTCTGTATCGTTTATTCGCGTGTGACTCTCTACGAAACGGCCACGCCGATAGTTATACTATTAGGGCCATTGGAAGTCTTCTGCGTACTTTATGGCAGAATCACCGCACTATCCCATCTACCATTGTTAGCGGGACAATACATTTTTGTCTCCAGAACTTTACTTGACGATCTAACCCGAGTTGAACTGAAAGTCATCCCGGAAGTAGAGTCAAATAGACCGAATGCAAAAATGGCTGCCTTTAAACTATTCTTTTGTCCGTATACTAAATAGCCTGACTAACCTCGTTTGGGATAACAAATTCTTTAGAATTTTTATCTCTAAAACGAGGTTAGTCAGGCTATTTTGAATACCAACAAAAGAATAATTTAAAGGTAGGCATTGTCGCATTCGGTCTATGGTCGGAAGCACTTTCGTTTTCGAATCTTTCCAAAATGTAGATTTACTGAGTTGATCTTGTTGCCTCAACGAGAAGGGTATAACTCAGGTAAGGACGATGCTTTTAAGAGGTAAGAGTGAAGAAATTAACTGTACTATTTTCAGTGGGAAACGGCCGAGTGTCATCAGAGTATCCTGTTTAACTAGTATGAACTGTTAAGTTGGTTTGAAACTCATGATCTAACTAGTCAGTGGTAATTTCTTATAAGCTTCATTTCCATTATGGAAAATGAAACTATCCCTCGTTTGTTACTTCTCTTTTTACACTAAAAAGGGCTGAAGCATATTTTAATATAGCAACAGAAAATGCCATCGACCGAAGCGTTTGATCAAGGCTACGCGATATATTTTAAACAAAAGATAAACAACCGGATCAGAGAGAGATTGTGGCCGAGAAAATGGTAGGGAAAGTGACAATTTGCCTTTCCCCTGCCATATTTACGTTCACTTTATTGAAATTTAAAAGATGATATTTAGTATAGTATATATATTTCTTTCATTAGGAGACTTCTGTTACTTTGGTGTTTATAACAAGCACTGCGCAGTGTCAGATCACACACAGAAAGTTCCACAAAAAGAGCATTCTGTGGAATCCACTTTGGCCCTTTTCTTTAGAAGGATATTTGTAGTTAAAATTGTATGGAATATTTTAAATTGAAATTCTCGTTACTTTGTATCCAGAGCAACCTTGAAAGACAAACTGTAAATTTCTTTCCACTCTAGAGAATGTTAACTAAATAGATCTGTGTATCATTGTTGGGCTGTTGGTGTTGTTGAAAGTTTCGATTTAAGATCCGCATAGATGCCTTTAGAAATACCTTTACTTATTTAAGTGCGAATATCAAGCAGGCTTAAGTGAATTTCATGTTATGGAAATTGACAAGTTGCCTTTCCCCTGCCATATTTACGTTCACTTTACTAAAATTTTAAAGATGATATTTAGTATGGTATATCTATTTCTTTCTTTCGGAGACTTCTGTCGCTTCGGTGTTTATAACAAGGACTCCGCAGTGTCAGATCACCAACAGAGGTGGCAGAGCTCGTCTCGTATTTAATCATTACTGTATTCCACTAAATTTTATTGCGTTTCAATAGATTATGTTTACAGTGAAGAAAGCAAGAAAATGATTATCAGTGTAACACGATAGCGCAGTCAGGACTTGTTGAAATCCTAATTGAATTAGTTCTTGGAAAAACTGGAGGTTTGCTGTTTTCAAGTCACGCTTCACTTCGGCTCCATCAGTATTAGAATAACTGGATTATGTAAAGTGAAATACGGGTTAGGCAACGTTACATGTTCGATGTAATTCGGCATAAAAGTTCAACTTTCATATGGATACTGCCAGTGGTCACAATTTTTTTTGTATTTTATTGATTTTTCCATAGCAAAACAAAACAAAATAGCAACAAAAACAGAACAAAAATAGAAACATGACTTAGCAATTAACGTAAATGAGATGTTATAACCAATTAAAGCAATAAATTATAAATATCTTGCGCAAATCGATAGCACTTCAATCTGTTACTATCTGTTAATATACTTGCCCCATTTTGGAGAGTGTATACATAACTTATTATTTCAACTTGCAATTCTACTTTTAATATCATAAACTGAATCGATTTTGCTGAAATAACAGTGAAGGACGGACTTAAAACATTATTTCTACAATAATAAATGTACTGTTTTGCAATAATAATAACATGACTTAATAACAAAAAATCGTCCCTCCTTTTCCAGAGACCACACAATATGTCTAAAGGCGCAAAATGAATCTATTTGAATATTTATACCTCTCATGCCACACCAGCAAATTAAATCACTTTACAGCGTTGTGATGATGAGACAAGATACAAAGAGATATTCAAGGGATTCGTCCACAGTACCACAAAAAGAGCATTCTGAGGAATCCACCTCACCCATTTTCTTTAGAAGGATATTTGTAGTTAAGATTGTATGGAATATTTTAATTTGCAATTCTCGTGACTTTGTATCCAGAGTAACTTGAAAGACAAACTGTAAATTTCTTTCCACTCTAGACAATGTTTACTAAATAGATCTCTGTATCATAGTTGGGTTGTTGGTGTTGTTGAGACTTTCGATTTAAGATCCGCATAGATGCCTTTAAAAACAGCTTTACTTATTTGAGTGCGAATATCAAGCAAGCTTAAGTAAATTTCATGTTATGGAAATTGACAATTTACCTTTCCTCTGCCATATTTACGTTCACTTTATGATATTTCGTATAGTATATATATTTCTTTCATTCGGAGACCTCTCTCGATTCGGTGTTTATAACAAGCACTCCGCAGTGTCAGATTACCCACAGAGGTGGCAGAGCTCGTCTCGTATTTAGTCATTACTGCATTCCACTAAATTTCTTTGCTTTTCAATAGATTATGTTTACAGTGAAGAAAGCAAGAAAATGATTATCAGTGTAACACGATAGCGCAGTCAGGACTTGTTGAAATCCTAATTGAATGAGTTCTTGGAAAAACTAAAGGTTTTCTGTTTTGAAGTCACGCTTCATTTCGGCTCCATCGGTATTAGAATAACTGCATTTGTAAAGTGAAACACGGGTTAGGCAACGTTACATGTTCGATGTAATTCGGCATAAAGGTTCAACTTTCATATGGATACTGCCAGTGGTCACAATTCTTTTTTGTATTTTATTGATTTTTCCATAGCAAAACAAAACAAAATAGCAACAAAAACAGAACAAAAATAAAAACCTGACTTAGCAATTAACGTAAGCGAGATGTTATAACCAATTAAAAGGAATAAATTATAAATTTCTTGCGCAAATCGATACGACTTCTATCTGTTACTATCTCTTAATATACTTGCCTTATTTTTAAGAGTGTATACATAATTTATTATTTCAACTTGCAAATCTACTTTTAATATCATAAGCTGAATCGATTTTGCTGAAAGAACAGTGAAGGACGGATTTAAAACATTATTTCTACAATAATAAATGTATTGTTTTGCAATAATAATAACATGACTCAATAACAAAAAAATCGTCCTTCCTTTTCCAGAGACCAAATAATATGTCTAAAGCGCAAAATGAATCTATTTGGATATTTATACCTCTCAAGGCACACCAGCAAATTAAATCACTGCGTAGCGTTGTGATGATGGGACAAGATACAAAGAGATATTCAAGGGATTCGTCCACAGTACCACAAAAAGAGCATTCTGAGGAATCCACCTCACCCATTTTCTTTAGAAGGATATTTGTAGTTAAGATTGTATGGAATATTTTAATTTGCAATTCTCGTGACTTTGTATCCAGAGTAACTTGAAAGACAAACTGTAAATTTCTTTCCACTCTAGACAATGTTTACTAAATAGATCTCTGTATCATAGTTGGGTTGTTGGTGTTGTTGAGACTTTCGATTTAAGATCCGCATAGATGCCTTTAAAAACAGCTTTACTTATTTGAGTGCGAATATCAAGCAAGCTTAAGTAAATTTCATGTTATGGAAATTGACAATTTACCTTTCCTCTGCCATATTTACGTTCACTTTATGATATTTCGTATAGTATATATATTTCTTTCATTCGGAGACCTCTCTCGATTCGGTGTTTATAACAAGCACTCCGCAGTGTCAGATTACCCACAGAGGTGGCAGAGCTCGTCTCGTATTTAGTCATTACTGCATTCCACTAAATTTCTTTGCTTTTCAATAGATTATGTTTACAGTGAAGAAAGCAAGAAAATGATTATCAGTGTAACACGATAGCGCAGTCAGGACTTGTTGAAATCCTAATTGAATGAGTTCTTGGAAAAACTAAAGGTTTTCTGTTTTGAAGTCACGCTTCATTTCGGCTCCATCGGTATTAGAATAACTGCATTTGTAAAGTGAAACACGGGTTAGGCAACGTTACATGTTCGATGTAATTCGGCATAAAGGTTCAACTTTCATATGGATACTGCCAGTGGTCACAATTCTTTTTTGTATTTTATTGATTTTTCCATAGCAAAACAAAACAAAATAGCAACAAAAACAGAACAAAAATAAAAACCTGACTTAGCAATTAACGTAAGCGAGATGTTATAACCAATTAAAAGGAATAAATTATAAATTTCTTGCGCAAATCGATACGACTTCTATCTGTTACTATCTCTTAATATACTTGCCTTATTTTTAAGAGTGTATACATAATTTATTATTTCAACTTGCAAATCTACTTTTAATATCATAAGCTGAATCGATTTTGCTGAAAGAACAGTGAAGGACGGATTTAAAACATTATTTCTACAATAATAAATGTATTGTTTTGCAATAATAATAACATGACTCAATAACAAAAAAATCGTCCTTCCTTTTCCAGAGACCAAATAATATGTCTAAAGCGCAAAATGAATCTATTTGGATATTTATACCTCTCAAGGCACACCAGCAAATTAAATCACTGCGTAGCGTTGTGATGATGGGACAAGATACAAAGAGATATTCAAGGGATTCGTCCACAGTTCCACAAAAAGAGCATTTTGAGGAATCCACCTCACCCATTTTCTTTAGAAGGATATTTGTTGTTAAGATTGTATGGAATATTTTAAATTGAAATTCTCGTGACTTTGTATCCAGAGAAACTTGAAAGACAAACTGTAAATTTCTTTCCACACTAGAGAATGTTCACTAAATAGATCTGTGTATCGTTATTGGGCTGTTGGTGTTGTTGAGACTTTCGATTTAAGATCCGCATAGATGCCTTTAGAAATAGCTTTACTTATATGAGTGCGAATATCAAGCAATCTTAAGTAAATTTCATCTCGAGGGACAAAGGCTGATTTGTTTACGTAGCTTGTTGTTTTAAGAATCTCTCGCGATTTGCAAGGGATCGCAGCTATTATAGCAATAATTCCGAAAAAAAAAAAAAAACCAGGGGAGAAAAATCAGATTCATTCAAATTACTGGTAGTAATGAATCGATTTTCTTTTGATATTAAATCACCAATTACAATTATTCCTTTGCTAACCAGATGTTTATTGTAGAGAGACGTGCCAGTATTACAAATGAACCTATCGTTCCATATAACTGTTTTAGGACGTGCCATGAATACAATTGAAGTTATTGTTCCATATAGGTGTTTTAGATATATTTTCGTGTGATGGACTGTCATTCCTTTGTTTAGTTCATGAGCACTCTGCGAAGCATTCGAAACATTCTTTTTAGTACCAAGGAAGATTAAGTGGACTTTTTTCAAGTTGAAATCACAGCAAAGAATTAATTTGCCTCCAATCGGCTTGAGATAGAGCAATAAAAACGTTTTGCAAGCACTTAATTGACCATTAGCAAATGTTTTACAGCTCATTATTTGTTTTTTGATAATCGATTCGTAGTGAGGGGCTTTGAGACCACCATGTTCAACGTCACTGATAAGGGAAGACCGTTTTACCTTGTGTTTGCCTTTCCATATAAGAATCATGTATAATGCTCTTGGCTTCTTTGATCACCCCTTTGTCTAAACTAATAAAGGCAGCACGGTACATAATTGTTGAAAGGCTTTAACAATTATTTTGGATTCTGCCGATAACATTAAGATCACTCTACCTACTCAACTTAAGCTTCCCTTTGGTGGAGTGCGTGATTTCATCAAAATTAAGCTTTTTGCTTTAGAGCACAACATGGCTTGCTAGACTGTTTAGATCCAGGTGAACAGGAACTTATCCTGCAGGCCTCATGTTTTTCGGTTTTGACACGGCTGTATCGCTCGTCTGCATATTTATTCCCTTTATCAGTACTACAAGCCTCATTTTGGAGTCTTACTTAATTACAACCACTGAAATCGCAATGCCTTGTCAAACTGAAAATGGACCTTTAGGAACCTTAAAAAAGTGAAATTTTGTAAGGTTCCTTGCAAAATTATCGAAGACCCTTTCAGTAAATATCTTAAAGGACATTGTAACAAACAAGTTCATGTATTGGAGTCTGTTTTGCAGGACTGATCTGAAAAGGAGCCTTCGAGAAAAAGCAAGAAGTTTATGAAAACTGGATACTGAATAGTTGCTGGACCTTTCCAATTATTTTGCAGGTAAAATGGGATCAAATGCAAAAGTGTCCTATTTGATAATACTTAAGGCTCCCTGTAAAAGTTCTCGCTGAAGTCCTCCACACCCGGCTAACCATTCTTATCTAGCTTAAATGTAAGATCTTCAAATTATATTATTTAACAGAGTGGAGATGTGCCTTGCAACTATGGTGTTATAATTTCATCACTATGAGCAAAAAATAGCTCGTTACAGCAGTCATTTAAAACAATGATAGCTTTAACAGAGTGAGGTCAGTTGGCGTCCATTCCGCGAGTGTTTGTTTGTATTAATGCTGGGATGACCAGAATGGATTAACAACGTTTAGAAAATAAATTTCTTCTCTGCTGTTTGCTCTTTAGATTAAAATTGTTAGTGTCATTTGAATAATTTTTTATTCTGAGGTCCTTTCTATAAAGAAAATGATGTTTTAAAACTACAAAAGAACGTGTTTGTTGGTTACACACGACTAAGTTAGTCCAGAACTCAGAGAACTGGCTACAAATCAATTAGGAAAACGAACATGCAATGATTGACAACTATTAATTCAAATGTCGTATTCTTCTGTCGTCTTATTAGTTTAACGTTAAATTGCCACCCTGTAGGAATACAATTTTTTCGTTACGTCAGAAAGCAGTCGAATGGTGTACTTCTGATTTGATTAATATCCACTGGTCTCCAGATTTTCTCTAAAAGTCAATGTTGATATTTTTGTCAGTTTCCCTCACATTAAAAGACCGTAATGAGTGTAATCTCTAAATAGCAGAAAATTGCTTTTGAATCGTTGAATTTGTTTCCTTTAGTTAATATATAACCCCTTTCCATCCTCATTAACAGTGAAGCTGCACGAGGCGACCTGCATGGTGTTCCACAAGTTAAGGCGAATAAAATTGGCCGCGCGTAATAAGTGATAACTTAAGCTTTTTCCAGTTGGATCTACTACTTGCAGATCGGTTAGTCATTAAGCGGACCTTACCGTTGGGTATGTTTTTAAATTGGATGCTGCGCTGTCCTGTGGGAGTGAAGAAGCGACTTCTTTGATTTTGTTATGTAGGGTAGAAAAAGAGTAGACATATTATTATATCAACGAATAAGCCGTTTACAGTAATTTAGTTCCTGGACATCTCGCCAGCATTTTCCAAGTTAAAAAAAATTGCAATAATAAAGAAAGAGTTATAGAAACGAGAAGTTCTATTTTGAAATGACTTTTTCGTTGCCGTCGTCGTCGTCGTTGCTTACTGTCCCTAATGATCTCCATCCTACACCGCAGAAAAAAAAAAGGGTGAAATGACCAAATTTTATGTTTTCTTAAGAACGTAAGTGCATGACGACAAATTTTTCTTTCTTTTCCCTAACTTTAAAGCCGTTTACAGTAATTTTGGTTCCTTGACATCTCTCCAGCATTTTCCAAGTTAAACAAAATTGCAATAATCACGAAAGAGTTACAGAAACGACAAGTTGTATTTTGAAATGACGTTTTCGTTGCCGTCGTCGTCGTCGTTTCTTACTGTCCCTAATGATCTCTATCCTACACCGTAGCCCCGGTTATTTTCAACTTATTCTTCTTCTTGCAGAAACCAAATCGAGTCTGCTGATGATTCTTCCACGCACTTTCAGATTTGTTGGGACGCTCTCCTGGGTTGGGAGGGAAGGGGGCGAAATTACCATAAGATGGGAAAAAGGCCTATGAGACAGATATAATTGAAGTCTGTATAGTTTATTCGTTTGTGACTCTCTACGAAACGGCCACGCCGATAGTTATACTATTAGGGCCATTGGAAGTCTTCTGCGTACTTTATGGCAGAATCACCGCACTATCCCATCTACCATTGTTAGCGGGACAATATATTTTTGTCTCCAGATCTTTACTTGACGATCTAAGTCATCCCAAAAGTAGAGTCAAATAGACCGAATACAAAAATGGCTGCCTTTAAATTATTCTTTTGTTCGCATACAAAATAGCCTGACTAACCTCGTTCGGGATAACAAATTCTTTAGAATTTTTATCTCTAAAACGAGGTTGGTCAGGCTATTTTGAATACCAACAAAAGAATAATTTAAAGGTAGGCATTTTCGCATTCGGTCTATGGTCGGAAGCACTTTCGTTTTCGAATCTCTGCAAAATGTATATTTGCTGAGTTGATCTTGTTGCCTCAACGAGAAGGGTATAACTCAGGTAAGGACGATGATTTTAAGAGGTAAGAGTGAAGAAATTAACTGTACTTTTTTCAGTGGGAAACGCCCGAGTGTCTTCAGAGTATCCTGTTTGTCTAAAATGAACTGTTGAGTTGATTTGAAGCTCATGACCTAACTAGTCAGTGGTAATTTCTTATAAGCTTCATTTTCATTATGGAAAATGAAACTATCCCTCATTCCTTACTTCTCTTTTAACACTAAAAAGGGCTGAAGGATATTTTGAATATAGCAACAGAAAATGCCATCGACCGAAGCGTTTGATCAAGGCTACGCGATATATTTTAAACAAAAGATAAACAACGGGATCAGAGAGAGATTGTGGCCAAGAGAATGTTAGAGAAAGTGACAATTTGCCTTTCACCTGCAATATATTTACCTTCACTTTATTGAAATTTAAAAGATGATATTTAGTATAGGATATATATTTCTTTCATTCGAAGACTTCTTTCGCCTTGGTGTTTATAACAAGCACTGCGCAATGTCAGATCACACACAGAAAGTTCCACAAAAAGAGCATTCTACGGAATTCACCTTTCCCCTTTTCTTTAGAAGGATATTTGTAGTTAAAATTGTATGGAATATTTTAAATTGAAATTCTCGTGACTTTGTATCCAGAGCAACTGAAAGACAAACTGTAAATGTCTTTCCACTCAAGAGAATGTTTACTAAATAGATCTGTGTATCATTGTTGAGCTGTTGGTGTTGTTGAGACTTTCGATTTAAGATCCGCATAGGTATCTTTATAAATAGCTTTACTTATTTGAGTGCGAATATCTAGCAAGCTTATAATAAGTAATTTTCAGGTTATGGAAAGTGACGATTTGCCTTTCCCCTGCCATATTTACGTTCACTTTATTGAAGTTTTAAAGATGATATTTCGTATAGTATATATATTTCTGTCATTCGGAGACCTCTGTCGCTTCGGTGTTTATAACAAGCACTGCGCAGTGTCAGATTACCCACAGAGGTGGCAGAGCTCGTCTCGTATTTAGTCATTACTGCATTCCACTAAATTTTATTGCTTTTCAATAGATTATGTTTACAGTGAAGAAAGCAAGAAAATGATTATCAGTGTAACACGATAGCGCAGTCAGGACTTGTTGAAATCCTAATTGAATGAGTTTTTGGAAAAACTAAAGGTTTTCTGTTTTGAAGTCACGCTTCATTTCGGCTCCATCGGTATTAGAATAACTGCATTTTGTAAAGTGAAACACGGGTTAGGCAACGTTACATGTTCGAAGTAATTCGGCATAAAGGTTCAACTTTCATATGGATACTGCCAGTGGTCACAATTGTTGTTTTGTATTTTATTGATTTTTTCATAGCAAAACAAAACAAAATAGCAACAAAAACAGAACAAAAATAAAAACACGACTTAGCAATTAACGTAAGCGAGGTGTTATAACCAATTAAAAGGAATAAATTATAAATTTCTTGCGCAAATCGATAAGTCTTCTATCTGTTACTATCTCTTAATATACTTGCCCCATTTTAGAGAGTGTATACATAACTTATTACTTAAACTTGCAATTGTATTTTCAATATCATACACTGAATCGATTTTTGCTAACAAAAGAACAGTGAAGGACGGATTTAAAACATTATTTCTACAATAATAAATGTATGCGTTTGCAATAATAATAACATGACTCAATAACAAAAAAATCGTTCTTCCTTTTCCAGTGATCAAATAATATGTCTAAAGCGCAAAATGAATCTATTTGGATATTTATACCTCTCATAGCACACCAGCAAATTAAATCACTCCATAGCGTTGTGATGATGGGACAAGATACAAAGAGATATTCAAGGGATTCGTCCACAGTTCCACAAAAAGAGCATTCTGAGGAATCCACCTCACACATTTTCTTTAGAAGGATATTTGTAGTTAAAATTGTATGGAATATTTTAATTTGCAATTCTCGTGACTTTGTATCCAGAGCAACCTTGAAAGACAAACTGTAAATTTCTTTCCACTCTAGAGAATGTTCACTAAATAGATCTGTGTATCGTTATTGGGCCGTTGGTGTTGTTGAGACTTTCGATTCAACATTCGCATAGATGCCTTTAGAAATTGCTTTACTTATATCAGTGCAAATATCAAGCAATCTTAAATAAATTTCATCTCGAGGGACAAAGTCTGATTTATTTACGTGGCTTGTTGTTTTAAGAATCTCTCGCGATTTGCAAGGAATCGCAGCTCTTGGAGCAATAACTCCGAAAAAATCCAGTGGAGAAAAATCAGATTCATTCAAATTACTGGTAGTAATGAATCGATTTTCTTTTGATGTTAAATCATTAATTCTAATTATTCCTTTGCTAACCAGATGTTTATTGTAGACAGACGTGCCATGAATACAAATGAACCTATTGTTCCATATAACTGTTTTAGGACGTGCCATGAATACAATTGAAGTTATTGTTCCATATAGATGTTTTAGATATATTTTCGTGTGATGGACTGTCATTCCTTTGTTTAGTTCATGAGCACTCTGCGAAGCATTCGAAACATTCTTTTTAGTACCAAGGAAGATTAAGTGGACTTTTTTTCAAGTTGCAATCACAGCAAAGAATTAATTTGCCTCCAATCGGCTTGAGATAGAGCAATAAAAACGTTTTGCAAGCACTTAATTGACCATTAGCAAATGTTTTACAGCACATTATTTGCTTTTTGATAATCGATTCGTAGTGAGGGGCTTTGAGACCACCATGTTCAACGTCACTGATAAGGGAAGACCGTTTTACCTTGTCTTTGCCTTTCCATATAAAAATCATGTATAATGCTCTTGGCTTCTTTGATCACCCCTTTGTCTAAACTAATAAAGGCAGCACGGTACATAATTGTTGAAAGGCTTTAACAATTATTTTGGATTCTGCCGATAACATTAAGATCACTCTACCTGCTCAACTTAAGCTTTCCTTTGATGGAGTGCGTGATTTCATCAAAATTAAGCTTTTGCTTTAGAGCACAACATGGCTTGCTAGACTGTTTAGATCCAGGTGAACAGGAACTTATCCTGCAGGCCTCATGTTTTTCGGTTTTGACACGGCTGTATCGCTTGTCTGCATATTTATTCCCTTTATCAGTACTAAAAGCCTCATTTTGGAGTCTTACTTAATTACAACCACTGAAATCGCAATGCCTTGTCAAACTGAAAATGGACCTTTAGCAACCTTAAAAAAGTGAAATTTTGTAAGGTTCCTTGCAAAATTATCGAAGACCCTCTCAGTAAATATCTTAAAGGACATTGTAACAAGCAATTTCATGTATTGGAGTCTGTTTTGCAGGACTGATCTGAAAAGGAGCCCTCGAGAAAAAGCAAGAAGTTTATGAAAACTTGATACTGAATAGTTGCTGGACCTTTCCAATTATTTTGCAGGTAAAATGGGATCAAATGCAAAAGTGTCCTATTTGCTAATGCTTAAGGCTCCCTGTAAATTTTCCCAATGAAGTCCCCCACACCCGGCTAACCATTCTTATCTAGCTTAAATGTAAGATCTTCAAATTATATTATTTAACACAGTGGAGATGTGCAACTATGCTGTAATAATTTCATTACTATGAGCAAAAAAATAGCTCGTTACAGCAGTCATTCAAAACAATGATAGCTTTAACAGAGTGAGGTCAGTTGGATCCATTCCTCCACTGTTTGTTTGTATTAATGCTGAGATGACCAGAATGGATTAACAACGTTTAGAAAATAAATTTCTTCTCTTCTGTTTGCTCTTTCTTTTTAAATTGTTAGTGTCATTTGAATAAGTTTTCGTTCTGAGTCTTTTTCTATAAAGAAAATGATGTTTTAGAGCTACAAAAGAACGTGTTTGTTGGTTACACACGACTAAGTTAGTCCAGAACTCATAGAACTGGCTACAAATCAAGTAGGAAAACGAACAAGAAATGATTGACAACTATTAATTCAAATGTCGTATTCTTCTGTCGTCGTATTAGTTTAACCTTAAATTGCCACCCTGTAGGAATACAATTTTTTCGTTACGTAAGAAAGCAGTCGAATGGTGTACTTCTGATTTCATTAATATCCACTGGTCTCCAGATTTTCTCTAAAAGTCAATGTTGATATTTTTGTCAGTTTCCCTCACATTAAAAGACCCAATGAGTGTAATCTATATATAGCAGAAGATTGCTTTTGAATTGTTGAATTTGTTTCGTTTAGTTAATATATAACCCCTTTCCATCCTCTTTAACAATGAAGCTACACGAGGCGACCTGCATGGTGTTCCACAAGTTAAGGCGAATAAAATCGGCCGCGCGTAATAAGTGATATCTTAAGCTTTTTCCAGTTGGATCTAGTACTTGCATATCGGTTAGTCATTAAGCGGACCTTACCGTTGGGTATGTTTTTTAATTGGATGCTGCGCTGTCCTGTGAGAGCGAAGAAGCAACTTCTTTGATTTCGTTATGTAGGGTAGAAAAATAGTAGAAATATTATTATATCAACGAATAATTGCATGTTACTGGCACACAGCTCAGGACAACGAAGCATATTTACAAGTGACCTTGACTCTAAAATTAAAGGAATTAGTGTTTAAAATAGCACTCTTCGTAACGAAATGTACTATTACGAGAGCCCCCGGTACGGTGTAATGACGAGGATCAGTCATTTGAACCATGTTACAGCAACTTGAGTTTTTGAAATTTAAACTTGATGCATTGAAATGTAAATTTGTTTCTTTGAAAGGATGCAAACTTGATTCTTTGAAAATGTAACAGTAGGCATTATGAGAAAGAACAATGGCTCTGCACGCGCATTTTACATTTTAATACATTTCTTTGCAATCCTCAGCAAAAAAAAAATAAAAGGGTGAAATGATCAAATTTTATGTTTTCTTGGGAACGTAAGTGCATGACGACAAATTTTCCTTTCTTTTCCCTTACTTTGAAGCCGTTTATAGTAATTTTGCCTCTGGACATCTCGCCAGCATTTTCCAAGTTAAGCAAAATTGCAATAATTACGAAAGAGTTACAGAAACGAGAAGTTATATTTTGAAATGACGTTTTCGTTGCCGTCGCCGTCGTCGTTGCTTAATGTCCCTAATGATCTCCATCCTACACCGTAGCCCCGGTTATTTTCAACTTATTCTTCTTCTTGCAGAAACCAAATCGAGTCTGCTGATGATTCTTCCACGCACTTTCAGATTTGTTGGGAAGCTCTCCTGGTTTGGGAGGGAGAGGGGCAAAATTACCATGAGATGGAAAGAAGGCCCATGAGAGATGTATAATTAAAGTTTGTATCGTTTATTCGCGTGTGACTCTCTACGGAACGGCCAGGCCGATAGTTATACTATTAGGGCCATTGGAAGTCTTCTGCGTACTTTATGGCAGAATCACTGCACTATCCCATCTACCATTGTTAGCGGGACAATACGTTTTTGTCTCCAGATCTTTCCTTGACGATCTAAACCGGGGAGAGCTGACAGCCATCCCGGAAGTAGAGTCAAATGGTCGGAAGCACTTTCGTTTTCGAATTTCTGCAAAATATAGATTCACTGAGTTGATCTTGTTGCCTCAGCGAGAAGGGCATAACTCAGGTAAGGACGATGATTTTAAGAGGTAAGAGGGTTGAAATTAACTGTACTATTTAAGTGGGAAATGCACGAGTGTCTTCAGAGTATCCTGTTTGTCTAGAATGAACTGTTGAGTTGATTTGAAGCTCATAACCTAAGTAGTCAGTGGTAATTTCTTATAAGCTTCATTTCCAATATGATTCTTCCACGCACAATTTCAGATTTGCCATCAATCACTCTTACGGTGGGAGAGAGGTGGGCGGAAATTACCGTGAGATGGAAGGAAGATTCATGAGAGCGATATAATTAAAGTCGGTATCCTTTAGTTTCTTCCCGTGTGAGTCTCTACGAAACGGCCAGGCCGATAATTATACTATTGGGACCATTGCAAGTCTTCTGCGTACTTTATGGCAGAATCACCGCACTATCCCATCTACCATTGTTAGCGGGACAATGTATTTTTGTCTCCAGATCTTTACTTGACGATATAAACCGAGGAGAACTGAGAGTCATCCCGGAAGTAGAGTCAAATAGACCGAATGCAAAAATGGCTGCCTTTAAACTATTCTTTTGTTCGCATACAAAATAGCCTGACTAACCTCGTTCGGGATAATAAATTCTTTAGAATTTGTATCTCTAAAACGAGGTTAGTCAGGCTATTTTGAATACCAACAAAAGAATAATTTAAAGGTAGGCATTTTCGCATTCGGTCTATGGTCGGAAGCACTTTCGTTTTCGAATCTCTGCAAAATGTAGATTTACTGGGTTGATCTTGTTGCCTCAACGAGAAGGGTATAGCTCAGGTAAGGACGATGATTTTAAGAGGTAAGAGTGAAGAAATTAACTGTACTATTTTCAGTGGGAAACGCCCGAGTGTCTTCAGAGTATCCTGTTTGTCTAAAATGAACTGTTGAGTTGATTTGAAGCTCATGACCTAACTAGTCAGTAGTAATTTCTTATAAGCTTCATTTTCATTATGGAAAATGAAACTATCCCTCGTTCCTTACTTCTCTTTTTACACTAAAAACGGCTAAAGGATATTTTGAATATAGCAACAGAAAAAGCCATCGACCGAAGCGTTTGATCAAGGCTACGCGATATATTTTAAACAAAGTGTTATGGAAAGTGACAATTTGCCTTTCCCCTGCCATATTTACGTTCACTTTATTGAAATTTAAAAGATGATATTTAGTATAGTATATATATTTCTTTCATTCGGAGACTTCTGTCGCTTCGGTGTTTATAACAAGCACTGCGCAGTGTCAGATCACAAACAAAAAGTTCCACAAAGAGAGCATTCTGAGGAATCCACCTTGCCCATTTTCTTTAGAAGGAGATTTGTAGTTAAAATTGTATGGAATATTTTAAATTGAAATTCTCGTGACTTGGTATCCACAGCAACCTTGAAAGACAAACTGTAAATTTCTTTCCACTCTAGCGAATGTTCACTAAATAGATCTGTGTATCATTGTTGGGCTGTTGGTGTTGTTGAGACTTTCGATTTAAGATCCGCGTAGATGCATTCAGAAATAGCTTTAGTTTATTTGAGTTCGAATACCAAGGAAGCTTAAGTAAATTTCATGTTATAGAAAGTGACAATCTGCCTTTCCCCGCCATATTTACGTTCACTTTATTGAAATTAAAAAGATGATATTTAGTATTGTATATATATTTCTTTCCTTCGGAGACCTCTGTCGCTTCGGTGTTTATAACAAGCACTGCGCATTGTCAGATCACCCACAGAGGTGGCAGAGCTCGTCTCGTATTTAGTCATTACTGCATTTCACTAGATTTTATTGCTTTTCAATAGATTATGTTTACAGTGAAGAAAGCAGGAAAATGATTATCAGTGTAACACGATAGCGCAGTTAGGACTCGTTGAAATCCTAATTGAATGAGTTCTTGGAAAAACTGGATGTTTGCTGTTTTAAAGTCACGCTTCACTTCGGCTCCATCGCTATTGGAATAACTCCATTTTATAAAGTGAAACACGGGTTAGGCAAAGTTACATGCTCGATGTAATTCGGCATAAAGGTTCAACTTTCATATGGATACTGCCAGTGGTCACAATTTTTTGTGTGTATTTTATTGATTTTTCCATAGCAAAACAAAACAAAATAGCAACAAAAACAGAACAAAAATAAAAACACGACTTAGCAGTTAACGTAAACGAGGTGTTATAACCAATTAAGAGGAATAAATTATAAATTACTTGCGCAAATCGATAGGACTTCAATCTGTTACTATCTCTTAATATACTTGCCCCATTTTAGAGAGTGTATACATAACTTATTATTTAAACTTGCAATTCTACTTTCAATATCATACACTAAATCGATTTTTGATAAAAGAAAAGTGAAGGACGGATTTAAAACATTATTTCTACAATAATAAATGTATTGTTTTGCAATAATAATAACATGACTCAATAACAAAAAATCGTCCTTCATTTTTCCAGAGACCAAATAATGTCTAAAGCGCAAAATGAATATATTTGGATATTTATACCTCTCATAGTACACCAGCAAATTAAATCACTCCGTAGCGTTGTGATGATGGGACAAGATACAAAGAGATATTCAAGGGATGCGTCTAAAGTTCCACCAAAAGAGTATTCTGAGGTATCCACCTCACCCATTTTCTTTAGAAGGATTTTTGTAGTTAAAATTGTATGGAATATTTTAAATTGAAATTCTCGTGACTTTGTATCCAGAGCAACCTTGAAAGACAAACTGTAAATTTCTTTCCACTCTAGAGAATGTTTACTAAATAGATCTGTGTATGGTTGTTGGGCTCTTGGTGTTGTTGAGACTTTCGATTTAAGATCCGCATAGATGCCTTAAGAAATAGCTTTACTTATTTGAGTGCGAATATCAAGCAATCTTAAGTAAATTTCATCTCGAAGGACAAAGTCTGATTTATTTACATAGCTTTTTGTTTTAAGAATCTCTCGCCATTTGCAAGGAAAATCGCAGCTATTATAGGAATAATTCCGAAAAAAACCAGTGGAGAAAAATCAGATTCATTCAAATTACTGGTATTAATGAATCGAATTCTTTTGATATTAAATCACCAATTCTAATTATTCCTTTGCTAACCAGATGTTTATTGGAGACAGACTTGCCATGAATACAAATGAACCTATTGTTCCATATAACTGTAACTGTTTTAGATATATCTTCGTGTGATGGACTGTCATTCCTTTGTTTAGTTCCCGAGCACTCTACGAAGCATTCGAAACATTTTTTGTAGTACCAAGGATGAGTAATTGGAAGCTTTTTTCAAGTTGAAATCACAGCAAAGAATTAATTTGCCTCCAATCGGCTTGAGATAGAGCAATAAGAACCTTTTCCAAGCACTTAATTGACCATTAGCAAATGTTTTAAGGCACATTATTTGTTGTTTGATAATCGACTTTGAGACCACCATGTTCAACGTCACTGATAAGGGAACACCGTTTTACCTTGTCTTTGCCTTTCCATATAAAAATCATGTATAATGCTCTTGGCTTCTTTGTCACCTCTTTGTCTAAACTAATACAGCCAGCACGGTACTTAATTGTTGGAATTACAAAGGTTTTAATAATTCGTTTGGATTCTGCCGATAGCAGTAAGATCTCTCCACCTACTCAACTTAAGCTTTCCTTTGATGGAGTGCGTGATTTCATCAAAATTAAGCTTTTGCTTTAGAGCACAACATGGCTTGCTAGACTGTTTAGATCCAGGTGAACAGGAACTTATCCCGCAGGCCTCGTGTTTTTCGGTTTTGACACGGCTGTATCGCCCGTCTGCATATTTATTCTGTTTATCAGTACTTGCTTGCCGCGCTTCCGAAAGGGAAACGACGGTACGACTACAAGCCTCATTTTGGAGTCTCACTTAATTACAACCACTGAAATCGCAATGCCTTGTCAAACTGAAAATGGACCTTTAGCAACCTTAAAAAAGTGAAATTTTGTAAGGTTCCTTGCAAAATTATCGAAGACCCTTTCAGTTAATATCTTAAAGGACATTGTAACAAGCAATTTCATGTGTTGGAGTCTGTTTTGCAGGACTGATCTGAAAAGGAGCCCTCGAGAAAAAGCAAGAAGTTTATGAAAACTGGATACTGAATAGTTGCTGGACCTTTCCAATTATTTTGCAGGTAAAATGGGATCAAATGCAAAAGTGTCCTATTTGCTAATGCTTAAGGCTCCTGTAAAATTTCCCTCTGATGTCCTCCACACCCGGCTAACCATTCTTATCTAGCTTAAATGTAAGATCTTCAAATTATATTATTTAACACAGTGGAGATGTGACTTGCAACTATGGTGTTATAATTTCATTACTATGAGCAAAAAATATCTCGTTACAGCAGTCATTCAAAACAATGATAGCTTTAACAGAGTGAGGTCAGTTGGCATCCATTCCTGCAGTGTTTGTTTGTATTAATGCTGGGATGTCCAGAATGGATTAACAACGCTTAGAAAATATATTTCTTCTCTGCTGTTAGCTCTTTCTTTTAAAATTTTTAGTGTCATTTGAATTAATTTTCATTCTGAGTCCCTTTCTATAAAGAAAATGATGTTTTAGAACTACAAAAGAACGTCTTTTTTGGTTACACACGACTAAGTTAGTCCAGAACTCATAGAACTGGCTACAAATCAAGTAGGAAAACGAACAAGAATGATTGACAACTATTAATTCAAATACCGTATTCTTCTGTCGTCGTATTAGTTTAACCTTAAATTGCTACCCTGTAGCACAGAAGCTATTTTAGGCGACCGCCGACTACTAAAAGAGAGTGGCATGCGGAGAGGAGAGAGTGGCATGGAAGGGTGGTGTGGTATTTTCGTCTCCCAATACCCTCGTCCTTTTGCTTCACCCCCCACTCCCTTAAGACCTCCTTTTAGTACTCTCTCCAATATGAGGGCTGAAACATTTGATGAAATATTCGGCGCTCGCTCAAACTAAGTAAAAACGCCTGTACGGTAGGCTCCTGAGTCTGACGCTATGGTTTTTTCATGCACCGTTTTTATTTTATCTCCAACAGCAATGGGTGTGGAACAGTCCCTGCTTCTCAATCAGAGAAGGACAGACGTGAGCCCTTTACACTCTTTAATACTTGAACGTGCTGTTGTTGACGCTCTCCGTGAAAGAGCCGAGGAATCTCAGGTGCCGTCTGAACAGCTGGAGCATGCCTGGGATCCAGAGGATTGCTCTCCAAGGTTCAGGATACTAAGCGACAGGCTAACGGCCAGACGACTGCCTTCACCTCTTACCACAGATGGTATAAGAGGTATATAACTGCTTACAAAACCCGAATAACCAAAGTCGTGATATTTGGGAAATGTTACGCGGGAAAAGCTGTCTTATGTTTGTCTTGCTTTTGCCTTATGTAGTTGGTCGCCATACTTGCAAACATAGCCAAGCATAGCCTTGATATCATTCACAAGACACGAAAAAATATAGAACTTAACTGTTTTGTTCGTTAAAAACGGACAGGAATTTGCGCTGTTAGGTTTCTTTTTTGTTTGTATGTCTGTTTCTACAACAACAACATGCAACTGCGAGTTCAGTTTCCTCGTTGCGTTCTTTTACTGGGACCTCTCCTGTTCGCGCGAAGCAAAGAAAAAAAAATGTGTAGGCTAAGTTAATGAAACTGTCCGTGTGGATTTCATTCATTGGAATAAAAAAGCTTAGCCCTTTTTTAACGCTTTTTAAAACCCGTTTTAAAACGCCCAGTGTACGATATATCGTACGGATTTGTACAACAGACAGGCCTACCGCTTTTAAGATTGCCCACGCTCTCAAATTTACACCTGATTATTATGGTCCGGCTTATAGTGTCAACCAGTAACTTTTTTATGCTTTGAGAGCCAATACACTGGGAATAACCTTCGTTCTCCGTTCAATATCATTATTTGTTTTCAAGCAAAACCAAAAATGGCCGTTTTATGCGCCCTGGAGCAAATATAAAAATACTCACACCTTTGCTTTCAATTCTTTAATTCAAAATCTCCTTTGGAAAACAAAATATTCTAATAAGCGAAAACCTTGATCTCATGACTAAGCATTTATCTCCAATATTTCCTCTCACGCCTGCAACGAGTCGAGCATCAGCCATTTGATTCGAGCCACTTTTGAAAGCTTCTGCTTTTCTTTTTGGCGCCCGGATTGCATTCTGGGAGATTTGGATACCAGGGCGAAATGGAAGTTCCGCCATCTTCATTTTGTAAATCGGACAAACTGGCAAAATATAGTACGCGTTGTGTCCTTTGCAAGTTAAATCTCGCCAAAATTGCCTTGCTAGGTCCAAGAATCCATCACAGAACCATTACCAGAAATCCGCTTCAAGTTTATGAGGAGATAATTTATTCATGCGTCACGCGGCCTTTAAAACGGCCGCCGGAGTTACTAAAGAATGTATGAATTTCAACAGAAAATCTCAGATAAATTTACCGGTGGCAATGCTGCTTATTTTCCGCACGTCACATATAAAAACTAAACCGTTAACAGAGTGTTCTTTGTTGTCTTTCTGACTGAAAACTTTTAAATACTTCAGACAATTTTTAATCGAAAAACTTCGGTTACTGACTCCTATACAGTCACCATTTTAATCAGATTTTAGTAAAATTACTCACCTTTAATCCAAATTTTGGAATACGAGTACCTACGGATTACAACTCATTACGGTCGCGAGCAAAACAACAGCGGTTCAAATTGGTGACGTCACAATAAAACTTGAGTCCTCGGTTTTCCAGAGCAGCAAAAGTTTCAAGGAAGACGTTCATATAGGACATCTAGATCACTTTCAATTATTTGCATCGAGAAAATTACCGAAAGAGTTAAGAAAAATTGGTCTCGAGGGGTTAAGAGACGAATGACGTTTTCTTTCTCTTTCCTAATCGATTTTTTAAACATATTTATTGTCGTTTTTATATACCTATTTTTAACCAGGGAAGAAGGGTTACAGTCAAGGCCGGCACGTGTGGGAGATAACCTGGGAACGAGACGAGTGGGGATCTTTCGCTGTCATAGGCATCGCTACGCCCCAGGCCCCGCTGCAAAGCCTCGGTTACAGTCCACTGGTGGGGTCTAACGCCCAATCATTGGGCTGGGATTTAAGTAGCGAGGTGACCTACCACAATGGGAAAGAATCTGCTTACCCAGCTAATTATCCGTCGTTTTTCGTTCCTGACACGGTGTATGTCATACTTGACATGGACAGTGGCACACTGAGGTGAGGAGATAGTATTTACTATTCTAGCAATTAAATGAACACGAAATTTCGCTGTTGATTCGCATCAAAGGCGTGATCGAGATAAGCATCTTTGATAGCCTTTAATATCAGCACTTCCACAGCTGTTTTCCCAGCGATGTAATGAGTGTCGACGGTACTATACCATTATGAGCATTAATGGTACCTTTGTAGAAATAAAATGAACCATCACTTGACCTCATTTTACAATGCATTCAATATTGATCAAAAGCGCGTTACCCAGGAATATTTTACTTCAATCACTGTGAAATAAGTCACCTGCCAGGATTTGCTCTTTCTTTAAGGGTATAACCTGAAAATACGTGTTGATTCCTTAGTAACTTGCAATATTCTCAACGTATTGTTCTTTCCAGCTTTGCAACAAGTGATATCCACCTGGGCGTGGCCTTTTGTAATTTACCTCGCGACCCTCTGATCCCCTTATACCCATGCGCCAGTGCAGTGTATGGCAACTGTGACATTAAAATGAAGTACCTTGGACGCGGAGGTCAGTCATTAATCACTCGAGACAAGAATGACAGTAATTTTTTTCAACATTTTTGCCATATATGCACTTTTCCTCTCACTACAAAACTTGACCACAGAGTAGCGTCTCCTGGTACTTAAGCCCGGGTCCAACCTTGTCAAAATACCGTCTTGCTTATTTCAATGCTTTTTCTTATAGACTTCAGGAAACGTAAAGGAAGGTGTAGGCTTGCATGCTGCATAAATGTCGCTTTGAAGTGTTAACATGTGTACGGTCTATTTATCATTAATTGATAAATTGAACCGTAGCTCAACAAAAAGTGTTAATAAAATGTATACTGCTTCTTAGTGAGAGATCGCTTAGTTTGTTTATGGAACGTGAAACAATTTCTGGCTGACTAATCTCTGCATGTTAAACCACTTTCCCTTGGCATGTTAGTGGCAATTACAATAAAATTATGTCGAAAAAACTGAAGCATTTTCATTATATTTATTATCACTTACGTAATGTCACCAATTAACAAATGCATTGAAATTATTAATTCCTACCACAGTATCCACTTTAATGGATTCGATCTCTTTATCATTCTGATTTGAAAATTTATTTTCGTGTTCTCTTCTGTGAAAGACAACTTTCTTGCGAACCTGGAAGCGTTGAAAAGGAAAGCATCGACTTCCTCAGCACCATCCCCCACAATCAGATCTCCGCCACAGTCACCCGGAGCTGCATCAGTGCCGTAGTCCCCGAGCGCCGGGTTCCCTAGCGACGTTGAACCAAGTTCTTCTGAGCCCGTAAAGTCTTCTGAGGCATACAAGTTTCACCACACTTGCGGAGAAAATGTCGCTGTGATGTTTGGTGGGAAAAAAGCCAAGAGAATTGAGTAAGAAATTAATCCGGCTTTAAACTAAAAGAAAGAGCCTGTATAAGGGGGTTGGACGGGTATCGATCTTGTAATTTGCGGGAATGCGTCTCTCTGGTTTTGTGCACAAAGCAAAACAAAAACATGATAATTGTTAAACTCATGCAGGCTTGCATTTACACAGACGTCGATTGTCTTCCCAGACTTTCAGTTATTTCAACCGAGTTTGCCGGTAATCATCTCGTCTGTATTCAACTGGGAAGTGTTGCACCAATTAAATCACGTGTCACAAGTCACTTCATGTTACATCACATCACGTGACATGACGCCACTTAATGTCCCATCTTATCAAATCGCGTCACGTCACATCACTTTATGTCACATCTCATAACATTGCTTCATGTCACGTCAGTTCATTTCTCATCTCATCACGTCTGTCATGTCACGTTAGTTCAGGTTACGTCACGGCCTTACATCTCGTGATGTCACGGTCACTTCATGCCACAACGCATCACAACATGTCACGCCACGTCACCGTATCTCTCATCTCACCTCCTCACTTCACTTCATGTCCCATTACATCGCATCGCATGACGTCACGTCACGTCACTTTATGCTACATTACATCACGTCACATCACTTCGCGCTGCATTTAAATTACACTAAATATGTGCATGCATTGTAACGGATGATTTAGTTACTTGTTGGAATCCAGGAAAGCCTTATGTATTTTTTATCTACAGTGCTCTTCAATGCTTCGATAAAGGAGTTATTTTAACAAGCCAGCCTCTGCAGGATGATAAACTTTTTGAAGTTCGCTTGGATAGCAAAGTACCCAAGTGGTTTGGTAGTCTGGATGTTGGTGTCACAACAGTTTCAGCTGCAGATTTAAAATTCCCTGCAACCATGACCGCTTGTTTACAAGGGACAACGTTCATGCTGAGCAGTGATAAGATCCTAAAGAACGGCCAAGAAATGACGACAATATCAGAGTACTTGGACGGATTGTCGGTTTGTGCACTTTATTGTCCTTTCACCGAAATTTTCCGTTATGTCGACATCAAACCCATTTCCTTAGATTTGTCCTGGCTTTTTTCAGTCATTTGCTCTCAGATATTTCGAGCTGATTTCTCTTTCCCTTGACCTAAAATCAACCCCGTTTATCAGTTTTGAATTCATTGTTAGAGTAAAAAATAAACATCATCATGACATCAGACCACGTTAGAACTCAACTGGAAAACGGCGTTACTAAAACGAGGGTGAGGGTGAGGGTGAGGGCGAGGGCGAGGGGTGAGGGCGAGGGTGGGGGTATCTTCCTTGTTGATCTCCCTACCTTTTTTTTTGATGATGTCCCTACTTTTGTTGATTTGCCTATCCTGCTTTTGTTGATGTCCCTACCTCTTTGTTTCAAAGTGTGTAATATTAATGTGATCTTTTTCCAATGGGTGCCAAAGTGTGCCCTTTTAGCTAGAATTTACGACTTGGGGACTGAAATTGTCTAAAAAAAATCCTGGGACTCAAAGAATTTTTTTAAGTTTTTGCATAAATTAGTGGCCATGGTGAATCTCATTAAAAATGGCTACTTTACTGTAAATCTAATGAATAATTAATGTTTGGCAAGGTAGGGGCATCAACAAAGACAGTAGGGACATCAACAAAGATCGTAGGGATATCAACAAAAAGTGTTGATCTCCCTACCTTCATTTCGAAAGTTTGAGATACTGGCTAGTATTCATTTAGAGTGTTTTAATACATCCCAGAAGTTAGTATAAGTTGTGCAATTTATGCCTAGGGCACTGACATTGCCTAAAGACAATCTTTACGTGAATTAGAATTTCTTTTCATTTTGGCATAAATTAGCACCTAGTTGGCATCTCATTAAAATTCATACTTTTTTGAAGAGCAATATCTCGGTTAGGATTTATTGTTTTCTGCTATAGAAAGGTCTTTGATCTCGATATTGCAGTTTAAATTGTTCAATATGGAATTATATCTGTAAAGATATGCTGTTTCTTCTACATCCATTATTTTGTGGTACTTTTGTCTTGTGAACAAGTGTACTTGATTGCTTTAAAGTTAATATCTCTTAAACGTTACAAGATTATTTCACCACACTTGGTAGAGGCAATAAACTTTTAAAATGCTTTCTTTTAATGTTTATAAGTTAACCAAAAGCTGCTGGGTCAGCATTTTTTTAAAGATTACTTTTCTCATTCACGATTTTGAAGAAATCTTGAAAACGGATTATGGTCAGATGAGTGCCAATCAAAGATGTTCTAAGCTGAGGAGTTGATACTTGCAGAGAATTCTACCAAGAAAATAAGCTATGGGATAAGCGCAAAAACTGCATGAATCTTGCAGGTTATGGTTGGATGTGACGTTCTCAAGTCACAGGTAAAAAGCGCGTTGGTTCATGACAATTCCAAAGTTATGTTACGGTCTAACTTGCTCCAAAACACCCTTAAAACATCACCAGATATCATTTCTGCACTCCTTTTGGCCGTATGCAATGTTTCAGGCGATTTCAATTTTAATTTGGAAAAAGTCCAAGATGGCCGCCACCCAAGAAATGAAACACTCGTAATATGATCCAGGTTGCTTTCAAAAACTGTGGAAACCTCCCCAAAATAATTTCTTCACTTCTTACAGCTATGGGCAAATAGTCATCCAATTTTAATGTTTGACCCTAAATCATGGAAAAAATCCAAGATGGCGCCCACCCACAACCGAGTTTTAAGATTGTTTGAAGATGGTTCGTTCCCCCTCCCTCAATTCTTGGTTTTCACATGACGTCATCAAAAACTAAAACTCAAAAGTAAACAGACTTTTGCATTTTTATGTTCATCACGTAAAAGACATATTAGAAATATGTCTGCTTCCATGTTTTCAGCCCGGTACCTTGCTTTGTTTTTAAAAATAGAGCAGTTTGAATTTGATAGTTTTTCACAGTGTGTGGCATAACAGATGTCTGCCCACAAGCATATCACGTACATTAAAACATCGATTCACTGTGTGTTTTTGAGTTTTTAAAAGCCAATATGACAAGAGAACCGTCTATGTGAAATTTTGCAGACTCAACAGAGCGAAAAAAGCCTTTGAAATTAAATAGCTTAAGTAAGTTCCAGATGTTTTCCACTCGTTTCCGGCCGCCATGTTGGGGTTCATCAAGATGGGTTCCATTATGGGGTTTCCATACTAGCCCCAATAAATTTGAGTGCTACATTATTATTATTATTATTATTATTATTATTATTATTATTATTATTATTATTATTAATAATGTACCACTTTTTTATTTTACTGTACCACTTTTTTTTATTTTACTGTACCACTTTCTTTTAATGTACTACTTTTTTATTTTATTATTATTAATATTGTACCGCACTTTTTTCGCTCTGTTGAGTCCGCAAAATTTCACATAGACGGTTCTCTTGTCATTATTATCATTATTATTATAATAATTATTATTATTATTACATTTTGACGAATAACTCGACTACGGGACGTCCCACAGCCCTGAAGCTTAGGCATATTGTTTTTTTATTACTCTTATACAAAGTCTCAATTTCTTGAATTTATCTATTGAATGGTTGACGATTTAATTTTTTTACTTGCATGACTTACGCGTGACTGAAAACCAAGAATTCCCACTGAGGATATTACTCAAGTCTTCGAAAGAGGACGTCGTGTACGTTGCACAGAGTTATCACGCTTCCAGAAAAAAAAATAAGAATTTGTGAAAAATCAACTCTCGGCGGTATTGAGTTCAAGTTTGCATCAAAAGCAACAGGAGGTGTCAGGCTTACTATTATGTTGAGGAAAAATTGCTTACTCGGCATTTTTGATGGATTAATTTGCATATTGAATAGCTAATCAGCACTTTCATCTGTTATATGTAACTACTATTATCAAGTTAACGGCTACTGGTCCAAGACAAGTTTGAGTGGAAAGTTGTCACTTGCACATGCCAAGACGTAATGACGTCACATGTGTTCTGCGCATGTGCAACCAATTTAACAGAAAAAATGTCAAGAAAATAAAAGCAAACATGACCTTCGTAATATTATGTAAAAAGGTCAAGGTAGGTCATGCACTAAAATATCGGCTTTGAAGAACTTTTCAAAGATCGTTCTCTTACGCACTAATTTGCATAGTGACGAAACTTAATCGCTTAACGTCTCGAAAGTAGTTGATGGTACAAGTTTGAGCTCATTTGGTTAAAACGGCTAAGAGGTATTACGTTTTGAAGCATCCTTTGGCGTTGTCTTGATATGCTCATTAACTATGCAAAAATGTCATTGGTAATAACTGCGGCAATTTATTCAATTTAGCCTTGTTAGCTCTTGTCTTTAAAAGGGAACGTTGAGTAATGAGAAAAGCTGGAATTTAATACCAAAATAATGCAAGAAATGTTGATGTGCCATATTTGAAACATTGTATTTCATTAAGGTTTTGTTACTTTTAATTATGCCTTCAGAATAATAAAGGTACATTAATACACTACTTGTAATAGAGAGATCACATAATTTTGTTAAAATAGTAGCAAATTGTACACTATTTTTCGTGTAAACCACATCAAAAATAAAAAAATAATAATAAAAACATTTCAAAGTTTGACTAGCGTTTAATCTCTAGCCGTTAAGACCGAAGCTTTGATATTTTTTTACAAATAAGCTTAACTTAAGTTCTATAAGTGAGCCAAAGGATATTTTTAAAATATTGAAACTAAAAAATTAAAAATATCTTGAAGTCAGTCAATTTTTTCAAATACCCTCATACTAAAGACAAAAAAAAAAAAAAAACATAAAAACAAAAACTGTTAAAAGAAAGTAAATTCGCTGACACAGAATATATACGATCTCAATTATGTGAAAGCTATGTTTCAGTTAAATTTATTGGTGAGGAGATATGAAAAGTTAAAGGTGAAAAAATACAAAATGAAGAGCAAAAAAAAACCCAAAATTTTAATGCAAAAAAATCCATAAAGGATTACTACAGTACGTTTTTACTTCCATCTGTCCTAAGGCTATTAAAGAAGTTTATCATATCCGAAATATAGAACGTTTTAACGAAATGCAAAGATTTTATGGCCTCTTGACAGAACATCAAACTCAAAAGGTAGCTAAGTCAGATTTTTGTTGATTTTCCTAACTTTTTTAGGGTTTTTCGTTAATAAATAAAAAAATAATGAGAGGGTAAGATACGAAAACCTAGAAACATAAAAAAAGAACATTATTTTACCCAATGGTAACCACAAAAGGGTAAGAAATTAAAAGAATAGTGGAAATATTTCACTTTTGAGTTTGCGTTGACTCCGCTACCTATTTGTGGGTATTCTAATTATCACTAAAAGAGCTAAAAATTAAGTACGTTTTAATCAAATTAGCTGAAACTTTCCGAGATCGTTGCTATGGAACTCTGGTATTTTTCTAAATTTTTGGATAAGATACCCTTGCAATCTCGATTTTATACGACTTTTTGAAATTTGCGAATTAGTGAAAATAAGGTGAATGCTCATTTTCGGGATTCTTGTCTTATCCTAAGTATGCACTTAAACGGAAAATATTCGAAAAATCAAAAACGTCTTTTTTATGCCAGATAATTAAGCCAAGGGTACCTATTCAGGATGAGGGTAACGATAAACGCCGCTGAACCTGAAAATATCGGCTCATACCCTATTAATTAACCGTTTTAAAACAGGCTTTGTTGATTTCCCTACCTTTTTCCTATTTCTCAAAAAAAAAACTTTATGGTAGATTTCTTAAAACAACGTATATCACGTGAAATACATTTCAAAAGGAAAATTAACGATAAAAACGTTACATGACGTTTCGAAGACCTCATGTCATTATTGTCGAATGTGGATATATTAACTTAATTGACACTACATATATACAAAAATATGTGTGTCTGTGAATGATAAGAATGTGAATAATGAAATATTATCGCGAGAGTCTAGTGTTCACACAAAGAGTTTGGCGCGAATAGAGTCACTTTGGGTGTTTAGCTTCGGTCTTTTCTTCTTAATCAAGAGCATTTCAAAAATTAAACACATTAGTTTGCTCCGGCATTTCTTAAGAATTTTAAAATTCTCATGCAGGTTCGACGGCCTTAAATTATGCTCGTCCTCGAAGTGTTTCCCGATTATAGAATGTTTATGTTCCTCAACACGCTGAAGGAGGTGGCGGCACGTGTAACCGATATAATTTGTATCACACAAATTACATTTGAATTCGTAGACTACGCACTGCTGATTCACTAAGGGAGGCTTTAATTCCGTAACTCTTAGCTCGTCAATGATCTTTCTACTGATAAAAATTGGTTGTAGATCATGGTTGATCTTTCGTCCGAGGTCACGAAGTCGACTGCGAACCACGTTGGCAGATTTTTTATCTTTAAAAGGGATAGTGATCCGTAGGGGGCTGTCCGATGGCGTGTGACTCGGTTCTGGAGGGCGCTGAAAGCTGTTGATAGTTGCGTCGATAAACTTCTCAGGATATTTCAATTTCAAAAATATCCCTTTCAAGTTCTTACATTCTTGAGAAAAGAAGTTTGGTGTTAATGACAAACGTTTTGCACGATCTAACATAGTTCTTAAAAGTGATCGTTTATACCTGTTATCAACGTGACTTTGAAAGTGTAGAAGAAGCCCTTTGTTGGCGTGTTTTCTGTACACACGTTTCAAGACGGTGGTCAGTCTTGATGATTTCGATGCCAATGAATGGCAAGCGATTGTTAATGGCTTCCTCCATTGTGAAATTGATGGAGGGATGGGCTTCATTGAGAGTCGTAAGTAAGGCAGTGGCGTGGGATTGTTCACGTACTTAGGCGAGAGTGTCATCCACGTACCTCTTATAGAAACTCGGAAGCTTGTTCTCGCGTGCGATTTTTTCTTCAATGGAGCACATGAACGCGTTTGCCATGAGAGGACCTAATGGTGATCCCATTGCGACGCCGTCAATTTGTTCGTAAAGTTTCCCGTTGAACTGGAAGAGCTGGTCTTTTGTGGCGACGCTCAGTAGCTCAATGAAGTCATCTCTGCTGATGTTAAGGCCATAGATGTTGTTGAACCAGTTGTCCTTGAACGCCTTATCCACATTCACATTCTTATCATTCACATACACACCTATTTCTGTATATATGTAGTGTCAATTACGTTAATATATCCACATTCGGCAATGATGACATGAGGTCGTCGAAACGTCATGTAACGTTTTTATCGCTAATTTTCCTTTTGAAATGTTTTTCTAAATCGATCTTTATCATCACGTGAAATAACATCTAAAAATCTACAAGACGGCAAAAGATGATTTTATGGGCATGCATTTAAATATTATTTTCGGGTCTCCCAAAATTGAGGGTGAAAGGTAGGGAGCTCCACATTAGGGAATGAACCTACTGGGGGTGAGGGCGAGGGGGTGGGGGGCGGGGGATTAAACATATCTTGGATAACGGAGATTGTTTTCTTTTTTTTTCTCGACGGAGACGCTCATGTGTTACACGTGTAAACCAATAAGAGCGCACTTCAGATGGTCTATCGCTATTTCCCTTCACTTCACTACTTTGAATAGTTGTTTATTATTACAGCATGTAATAATTGTGCCTTTTAAAAGGCAGCAAAGGATATTTTTGATGATAATTCTTTATTAATTTGAAATACTAACAAAGTGAGATGAAGTGATGTTTCAAAATAAACATCACTCGAAACACATCGCCAAGTGCTTTATTGATTATGTTCACGCACTTAATTGTAATTTGAAGATTGAAGATACCAAGTATGTACCCAAAAAATTTCATATCGTTTTATGAGCTAATAAGTTGTTCTCTTCCGGCTCTTGGTTAACAAATAAATACATTCCATCATGTTGCAAATTGACTACATACCAGCGCCGTAGCAGGGTTAAATTCCTCCGAAGGCGCGAGTTTCTGAGGGGGTTCGGGGCATGCTCCCCCGGGAGATTTTGAAATGTTACCTCTGAAATAGCATTTCCTGCCTTTCAAGAGTAGTTTCCAGCAATTTGTAACTGACCAAAACCTCTGATCGGGTATGTTACTTCAACGCTGTATTCTTCTTATTGAACAGGTTTAATTATTTATTTTACAAACTGACATACAACTTGTCAGTGTTGTGTGATAAATTAACCACTTCATACACCCCATGGACTATAACATTTCTTTTGCTTAATTCGGATGTTTGAGTCGACTTCGACAGCAAAGACAACTCAAGGAAAATCGTTTGTTGTAAATTGTTATACATGTAAAAGAAGGGAGTGGCAGACAATCGTGTCCTCTGTTGTGTATACATTGTGTTTCTGAAATAGTTTTGCTTTAACAAGCTTTCCTTTTTCTGCAAGAGATCAAGCGGACATTTCTTTAGCTTCGCTCTGACTGCTTGTTGATTTTTGAATGAAATGCTGTTTGTCCATAAGTATGATCTTCAAAACCTTTCAATGCTGGGTGACAGTTGCATAACAAAGAGCAGAATTCTCTTTCATGCTTTCTGTTTCTGTGATAGAACTGTCTTTCTGTTTATGAATCGAAGTGAACTTCTGAGAGGCAGATTACAGGGAAGTGAGGCGTGTTCTGAATTTTGATTCTAGATGAGTTTATCCTTAGAAGCCTAAGACCTTCTCCTTTTCGAAAAACCTTTCTAGCCTGAGGTGTCCAGACTGCTGGGAAATCCCTCAACCATTTCACTTTAAGCATCAGCCATGCAGTCCAATAAAGTATCCAAAACTTTCCTGAGTATTCTTGCAGAGCATAGCAGACACGCTTTCTGTAACAGATCGAATGGACTTGCCATTTCCAAAGCCTGACAGCCTTATTACTATTACTATTACTATTACCGTCACTATCACCATCACCATCACCATCACCATCACCATCACCACCACCATTACCTTCACCGCCACCATCACCATCACCGCCACCATCACCATCACCATCACCATCACCATCACCATCATCATTACCATTACCATTACCATTACCATTACCATTACCATTACCATTACCATTACCATTACCATTACCATTACTATTACTATTACTATTACTATCACTATTACTATTACTATTACTATTACTATTACCGTCACTATCACCATCACCATCACCATCACCATCACCATCACCATCACCACCACCATCACCCTCACCGCCACCATCACCATCACCGCCACCATCACCATCACCATCACCATCATCATTACCATTACCATTACCATTACCATTACCATTACCATTACCATTACTATTACTATTACTATTACTATTACTATTACTATTACTATTACTATTACTATTACTATTACTATTACTATTACTATTACTATTACTATTACTGGAGCGGTTTTCAATTGAGAGTCGAAAGTAATTATGGTTTTACTTTGGTTTTGCATTGCTTTGCTGTGTGATTGGCCAGGAAAACACGCGCCACTTTCTCAACCAATGAGAAGAAAACCGAAACCAGTCGTTACTTACACGCGCGTATTTTCCCGCGCTTTGCGTTGGCTACTTGTAATTGCTTCGTATTCTGATTGGCTCATTGCACTGCTTACTTCTGTTGTGATTGGTCAGAGTAATTGCTTTGGTTTTGGTTTTACGACACTCAATCGAAAAGCGCTCTATTACTATTACTATTGCTATTGCTATTGCTACTACTATTACTATTACTATTACTATTACTATTACTATTACTATTACTATTACTATTACTATTACTATTACTATTACTATTGCTATTGCTATTTCTATTTCTATTGCTATTGCTATTGCTATGGCTATGGCTATGGCTATGGCTATGGCTATGGCTATGGCTATGGCTATGGCTATGGCTATGGCTATGGCTATGGCTATGGCTATGGCTATGGCTATGGCTATGATTATGACTATGACTATCATCAAAATTATTCGGTATCGATTTTAAGACGTGATATAGGCTGCAACGCCATACGGATTTAATCACCTGGGGCCGGTTCCTGAAGGTGTAATAACTCTATTTCAGGGATAAATCTGCCTTATTCCATGAATGCCTGTTGGAATAAGGCAGATTTATCCCTGGAATAAAGTTATTACACCTTTCAGGAACCGGCCTTTGGAAGAGTTCCCACAGCCTTGTTACCATTACCATTACCACTACCACTACCACTACCACTACCACTACCACTACCATTACCATTACCATTACCATTACCATTACCATTACCATTACCATTACCATTACCATTACCATTGGTTTCGGAGTTGAGCAGGGAACTGGGGCGAGTTTCAAATTTTAACTAATCGATAAATTGACAAAATCACATGAAAGATAACATTAAGATTGGCCATTCGCCCAAGTTTGATGCTTTTAGGCTGAACTGAGACCAAATTATGGACTTAAAAGCATAGTTCAAAATCCATACAAACGTCTCTAATTTTGAGGTTGCGTCCCCCAAAACCATATAAACTCTTAAAAATATTTTCAGTTTTGTGACAACTGTAAAATTCCGTAATGAACCTACTTTTTGGAAGTAACTTGGATGAAAAAAAAATTGTTTTTTTGCCCGTTTTCTCGAATATCAGAAAGAGTTTATATGGTTTGGGGGGACACAGCCTCAAAATTAGAGACGTTTGTATGGATTTTGAACTATGTTTTAAAGTCCATAACTTGGTCTCTGTTCAACCTAAAAGCATCAAATTTGGTCAAATAGCCATTCTCAACGTTATCTTTCATGTGATAGTGTTCAGTTATTGATTAGTTAAAATTTGAAACTCGCCCCAGTTCCCTGCGCAAATCCGAAACGGCCTATTACCATTGCCATTGCCATTGCCATTGCCATTGCCATTGCCGTTGCCGTTGCCGTTGCAACGGGGAACAGGGTTGGCGCAGTGGTGAGAGCGCTCGCCTTCCACCAATGTGTCCCGGTTTCAATTCCCGGACTCGGCGTCATAAGTGGGCTGAGTTTGTTAGTTCCCTACTCTGCTCTCTACTCTGCATCTCCATCAGTCATCATGATCATCATGATCATTATGATTATCATGATCATCATTACTCGGTCTCGATTTTAAGTGATATAGGCTTGAATTGAACCCCATAAGGATTTAATTACCTGGTAGAAATTTCGAGATCATAATTCAATTAGCCGATAAATTTGTTGTCATAAACGTAGAAAATACTTTGTCATACCCAGGTTGGTGACCGTGTGGGGATAATGCGTAAGTCTGACAACACTTTGCATTTCTTCATTAATGGCGTAGACGTTGGCAAAAAGATCAAAACTATCCCACCAGTACTTTATGGAGTAGTGGATCTGTTCGGAAAGGCTGAGGAAGTTACTATAGCTGGTATGTAACAATTCTTCACGTTACAAGATAATGAAAAGAGAAAGGCCGTTTCGAATGAAAAGTAGTACAAAATCTCGCACTTAAAAATTTGACAATTACACAGCGCAACATAGCATTTTTCTATTGCCAAAGGAAAACACGTGCCAGACATATCTATTTGGAAATGCTCTGTGCGATCTTGATTCTGAAAGACCCTGTGGCACAACTGTAGTATACGCTGAAATGTAAAATTCTCCACCCTGACACCACAAATGCCTTTGCATCATAAGTAACATTTTACGTTTGTTGCAACTGATATACTCTAGTCCTGTTCCAGAACTCCCCCTTACTCCGCCTTGCATAGGGTGGGGCGGGAGAAGAGAGATTCTTCTCCATGCCCCCACCCTCCCCATGCACTCGAAGTAAAAGGGAGTTCTGGGACAGGACTATATATACTCCCGAAACGTACCCTGGGTGTCAGAGGTTTTGATTTTGTTTGGCGTGATCTCTGTGAGCGGCGCCTCCGTTCGCCGTACGCTGTTCTGTGTTCGCTATACTGGTTTAACCGCTCCTCGCAAAAGACAAAGAAAACCTCTGGCACCTAGGGTGTCCGAAACGAGGTGTGTGTTCGTAACATGAGCCAAGATGCAACACTATCTCCAATTAAAGGAAAACCAAAGAAACAGGAATTACAGCCGGTTTCATTACGGTTGTTTTTGTTTTATACAGCTTTTTTAATTGACCTCGAATTTTAAAGCCTCACACAGAGTAGCTGTATGTCTTATAAGTTTCACAAAGTTGACAGGTAGTCCCTTATTATAGTCTGCAGACTAAACACCTACCTACCTTACCGCAATCTCTCATTTTAGGTAGTACAGAGGAGACACAGAGTAGCAACCAGGACCAAGTAGATGCTGTCTCTGTTATGGTCCGCATGAGTAACACCGTGAATCTCCTAAAAGACGGGTCGTTTAGCGAGGTTCTTTCCATAGTCGCGAAGGTCAACAGTGATATTCTTGAACCATACTCTGACACGGATAGCAGAGAACTCCGACAAAAGTACGGTGACCACTTAGACGAGATCAGTGCTCCAACGCACCTCACCAATCTCCTTCGTCGACTGATGGATACTGGATTAGAGACTCGGGATGAATGGCTGGGGATGTGCGTGGTTCGTAGTGTATTTTGGAACTACTCGGATGCCAGTCTGAAAATGGCCAAGGGCCTGGGGGGAAGTGGTTTGCTTGAGATAGTGTTGAATGATCTTGACACGTATGGCATAAAAAGCTCCACAAATGAGGCAAGAAGAAAGTGCTGTCCTTACTACGTCAAACCGCTCCCACTAAGATTGCAATTTTAACCACTTACCTAGTTTCTTTTCTTTTCTTTTCGTCTTCTTCTTTTTGTTCTTCTTCTTCTTCTTCTTGTTCTTCTTGTTCTTCTTATTATTATTATTTGTATTCCTATTGAATTATGCTACTAGTGCTCTCAGCTAACACATCAGTTTTATATTAAGCACTTTTAGTTAGTATTATATAAAAGACACGGCGATTGTTTCTCTCAAGATGGCGGAAACAGCAAATTCTGACCAGATCAGCTTTCTGTTCCGTAGATAGAAGATTGCTCATAAAGTCAGCGAGAATTCAGTAGTTTATGTGATGTCGTTGAGCTGCTGATTTGAAGAAACTCACCCTTTATTTTGTTTATTAATTGTTTTGAATAGAAAAGGAAATATCTTGTTTCTTCTGCTGTCAACATTCTGCACAACTGTGCTAAAGCATCGGAAAACCGTCAGATCCTCTGCGATCTACGAGCAAAGGAGAGAATCGCTCCATTTATTAAGGCAGATGACATGGACGTTGTTGTGCCGGCCATATTGACGCTTTCATACATAACCTCTGATGATGAGAAAAAGCTGTTGGTAGCGGAGAGGAAGGTACATTTTACGTGTGTCCGAGTAAAACATGAAGTCTCTAGATAGCGTCGAAACGCTATTAGATCGTTACGTTTTGACTTTTTGACACCACTTACCCCTTCTTTATTGGAAAGGTTTTTTATTTGCTGCTTTGTTTTGAGGATTTTTTTTCTGAAGACAAAGTCCTATAATAATAATAATAATAATAATAATAATAATAATAATAATAATAATAATTTAGAACTTATATATTAAGAGATGGACTGTCTGAGCCACATCGCCTTTCCTTACCGAAACAAGAAATTAACGTTCCGTCTTCCATTAAAATTAACGCACTACGGCTAGAGATGATTTACTCTAGTCATTAATACCCTGGTCAGGGCGTCTCTTTTCATTTTGTTCGTTTGTTTGTTTTTCATCACTTATGATAATAAATTCAAACTCAGTGCCCTGGCAAGCGAACATTGGTCGGCGCTCAACTCAATATCGTCCTTCGGCAGGCCAATAAAGCAATTCTTATTATTTCAATTTTCTCAGGTGTTGAGCTTTCTCCTTGGCATGTTGCGCAATGCTCTGGATCAGCCAGACCTGCGTGGCAGATCGGAGAGCAGTGCTTGGTCGGCTTTGGAAATTGCAGTCGGTATTAGTAACCTGCTCGCCAATGACCAGAACTTGGAGGCCATGCTGGATAGAGATATCGTTGAGCTGCTAACATCACTCATCATGAAAGGAAGTGTCACCGAAAAGGAGTGTGCTGCTAACGCTCTTTGGCTTATTGCAAAGAATAGTAAGGGAAAGATTAAGATCAAAGAGACCAAGACCGCAGTGGAACAGCTGTCGCGCTTCAGCACAAGTGGTGACCAGGCGGTTCGAGAGGCTGCAAAAAGAGTATTATTGGAACTGAGGGACACTAGAAACGTTCAAGGTATAAATCCTAAAGAATGTAATTTTTCAAGCCTATCGTGGTGAAATAGGTTCATTTATAGCTACAATCGGCGACATAATTAGACACATTGCGTTTCTATAGAGGTTTTAGTGCACCAACTAACTCCACTCTTTTTTTCGCGCAATAAACTGTGAAAAAGACCCCATGCAATGTTGCATGTTTGCACCTCGAGATCACAGCAATTGCCGCACAACATTGTTTTTGTGGGGGGGGGGGGGGGGTGGAGGGGGACAGAAAGGACAAGCGAGGGGGGAAAAGGGATCACAGTGACGAAATAGGGGGTTAAAAAGGAAGATGTGTGAGCAATTTGGGCGCCGATTGCAGGCAAAAAGAGCAGAGTAATAAGTACAATCCTTATGTTCATACAGGTGCGTCAAGCGTAAGCCGTCGGACAAAATGTGATTACCAGGAAAAATGCCGCAGATTCAAGTCATCGCTTAATTTGTCAGGTAGATATACATGTTTAGCATTTTAACAGCAAACTCCGACCCGGTTAGGATGCTTTATTTGCTTTCGCATCGCTAGTGCGTATAAGCTACCAATAGTGAGCTTCTCGAATTTCATTCGTCGTGTTGATGTATATCAGTTATTTTCATGAACACGGAAGTTCACGTACACAGAGAAGTAACTTAAGGCCGCTACATTTACGAACTAAATTTCATAGTCTTAAATTTGCTATCTAACTCCTTGAACTGGACACCGTTAACACGAATACACCAAATTTAACAATTATTCACCGACGTAGAGGTGAATAGTACTTGCTAATCACCTCCGTGTTAACCAGTCAGAGCGCGCGAAAAACACTATTCACTTGTGTGGTCATACTAATGTTGTTTATACGATTATCTATTATAAGCTGAGCAAGTTGTTTTATTGACTTATCACTTTCCCACGCATTATACGAAATGTTGGTGATAGAGACAAGCCACGCATAGCTTTGTGGACTTAATCTTTACGTTACGTCTTAAAAGTAAAAACAAAAACAACCGCATGGTTTCGGCCTTAATTGAAACAGATTTATGAGGGCTGTACAACTGAGTAAATGCCCGTATTCCGAGTTCATTCAGTGGCCAACGCCTTATGCCTGTCCATTTAACGACATTTATTAATAGAGATTTAACCAAAATCTTACAAATAACTTGAGAACGAGTTTCAGACAGTCAGAAAATGAATGGCAATGGTAATGGATTTATATACCGCACATATCATATAGTTTCATGGCGGTTTACAATGCTTCTCTTGGGTGTGATCGGACGTCAGCCTGTAAAGGCGCCTCTGGAAGCCGCTATCAGTCCATATTTGATTTCACCCACCCACCCACCCAACCCACACATGAATGCCAAAGACAGAGGAAAGGTAGTGATAAACCACCACACTGGGAGCTACGTCCCCTACTCTTTTCAAACAGTGTGTGGGTTCTTTAACGTCCCACAGATTATTAGGTACAAGTGTTGTACCTAAAAAATGAAGAATTGATACTTCGAGAGGCTGAAAGCAGGACTCGCAATTTCTTACCACAGTGTATATTTCTTTTCAGACATTTTCTTTGACCCAGAGTTCGACAGATGTTTCTGTACTGAATGCCATGCGGCTAGGGGCGACAAACTCTACTACAGTCGAGGGAAACCTGCAAAGGACTATGGGATTCCGATAGGATGGTGTCGATTTGGGCTCAAGTAAGTTATAGATGTTCATTTTTTTTTTTTTTGCTTTTTTGTTTGAAGTGGTCCGAAAGATAACCTCACTTCAGATTGCCATATATTGCTTTGTATAGAACTGCACCTATTGATCGATTTTTACTCCATGTGCAGTTCGACCTCGGGTTGGTGGAAAGGGCCGCACTGTCGTTGATGGGCAGACGTCTTTCTGCAGAACGATATTATTCCGAAGATTTTACAAACATTCCCGAACATTTACGGCGCACATTCATGTTCGCGACTAGTCATACCAAACCTTGTAAGTTAGATCTGTATTGGAAAAAAAAAAGGCAGAAACTTTCATGAGTGTTATTACATTGGGTCTATCGTTTCTTCGAGCCTTTATAGTGAGAACCTTAACTTGTCTTCAGACATCAATTTCTCATTGCATAAATGGCTGTGATTTAAACACGCTTTTCAGTTATGCTGGATTATTACCTACTATCTCAACAGTACGACAACTAAAAGTTAAGCATTTAAACTTCAGGGTCCACCCTCGAGCTCAAGCCCTGGACGTGTTCAATAATTGGCACGTGGCATTTCATGGCACCAGAGTGGACAGTGTTAAAAAAATCCTGGAATGCGGTGATCTGCTTCTCCCAGGTATGTCAACTTTGAGAGGATCAAGTCTGCCACCAGCCTTTGAGGGGTTTCTAACCAGTTATAAACTGGAGTGATAAATGGCAACGGGAATTTCACATACATGTCAAAGACAGTCTTATTGGATTAGTGAGGTGTCAAGTTACTGTCTATTTCCTTTAGTAACAGTTTTTATTATATGACTGGCTCTTTCAGCAGTTAAGATGAATCAATTCTCCTGCTGTGATTGGCTACTTACGAGGTCAAGCGGGGGCCATCTTGACCGCTCGGGATAGCCCGTTGGTCCCTAGTTTTACTGTCTTTTAATAACATCTTTTGAGTCATATAATAAATCCTTTATTGACCAAGCTTGTTCGGTCAAGATGGCGGGATATTGGCCTCGTTCGTTTTTTTTTTTTTTTATTGTAATTTTTTTTTTTGCGTGCTTATGGACCTCGACTTCGTCTCGGTACATAAACACACACACTGCAAGAAAAACTTGGCCAATATCCCGCCATCTTGACCTCTTCCATAGAAGGAATCAGAAGACAATAAATTTTCCAAAGTCCCTCGAAAGGCGTTTTTTGACCACAACTTAAAGGAAATGTTCAGATTCTAAGCGAAAAGTGCGTAAGGGAAACGATTAATTCAGAAATTTGTCTGGTGACAAGCTTGCTCATATGCCAGGCAGAATGAGCATGAATGGTTTGTATAGGACTGGTGAAGAACGCCTTCCGGGAAGTACTTTAAGTCAGGTCAAACAATGAGATGCATTGAAGTGATTAAAGTTTGCAGGTTCATGTAAAGCTATACCAATTCAGCTCGATGCTGTAAAGTCAGTGTACCTTTACTTCGCCTTAAATCTGTTACTTGTAGGTGGTTACTCGTAGGTGGACTATAAAGTTGAGAAGTGTTTCCTTTGAATTTAAGGTGATGTGGCGCTTGGAGGAAAAAAGTTAAGTGAGGAGGAAGGACATTTCAATGACGACAGAAAACCGTCAGGTTTTAACACAAAACAGGTTTTTGTATCGCCGAGTGTTCGCTACTCAGGATATAACTGTTACGCTAAACCCAAAAGGTACGCAACATTTTTCTGAATTTCCGTTTCTCTCTGATCGAACCAGGATTTGCCTGGTCGATTAAGGACGGGTAGGTTGCTTGGTAAATATAATTGATTTGAGCAGGGACAGCCAAAAGCCATATTAAATCCTTGTTGTATCTGTTCATTCTCGGTACAAAACGTCTGGTGGTCATTAATTGACAGAGAAGTGGGTTTGAAGTCAAGAATCGCTAACTGTTTGGAATCTAAGTTAACGAAAGGATTGGTTCTTAATTTTTTAGCCTTTCATTTGCGCTCCACTAAGGGAAAACGAAGCAATTGGCAATCTTTAGGAGTAATTAAGACAGAAGTTCATCGCTCTAGAGCAAAGTTAAGTAAAAAGATAGAAAAAAAAAACTGTTTTGTCTTACACTTGGCCCGCGGAGCGCAGATTATGACATTTGATTCGTTACCTTTTTTATTTTGTTTTAATCTAGCTTCGTTTAGTACTTTCTAATGGTCTATTGAATTTTCATTGTAGTGTAAAGCCCAGGACAAACGGACTCACAAGTTGTCGCAAGTAACCGCAAGCTGAACTTGCGGATAGACTTGCGTTGGGTGGCCAAACCGTCTCGCAAGTTTCCTCGCGAGTACACGGAAGTCGCAAAAAAAAAAAAAACACATTTCAATGGCTATTAGGTTGCTTTAACATCGAACGGATGTCACTCAACTTGCGTTAACTTGAGTTGGGTGGCTAAACGGTGAAAAGCTTGTGTCAACTTGCGTGAACATTTGACCTCGACCAAAATGAGCGCAAGTCCAAGCAAGTGCACGCAAGTCCTGGGCAAACGGAGCCGCAAGTGGACTTGCGTCTACTTGCGAGTCCGTTTGGCCAAGGCTTAATAATATAAGTAGCTGTAGTTCCTGTGGTAAACAACAACAACAATTAACACTTAATGACTGGTCCCGAGGGGACTTGAAGGAAACAAAATTCACTGTTCCCCAAGGGACCAGTCATGAAGTGATTTCTTATATAGCAAAACAAACGGTCAAACCAGTGGAAAACAAAAACAAAAGCAAATTTTGAAAAACGCGCTCAGATTCCAGGGACAACATCAGGCCACCTTCAACTGTTCTGATCACGTCCAACAGTGGTCAACATTTCGCAGGTAACAGTGAACTGTTTCCCGTTTGACGTCATAGTTTTCGCAACGTTGCCCGCTCACTGCAATGGGCGCGAAACAGTTTCATTGTTAGATGACATGTGACCATGAACTAGCCAATGAATGGTCGTGCTGTATCGGAAAAAACGCCAGCTATTAACAACATTTTTTGTAACCGCAGAATTTGAGTTAATAATGTTGGTCTTGTAAGCAGAGTCACGTTAAGAAAAAAATTATTGTGTATGTATTGTGTAAAAAAGCCAGTTTATTCTATTTTTTTTCTTTCTTTCTTTATTTTTTAAGTTTTGAATACCCGGAAACCAAAAAGAAGTCGAATGCCAAAGCTGTTCTCCAGCTGTGGATCGAGCCAGACAGCTACCAGGTAGGACGACAGACGATCGATGCTACTTCCGAGATCGACCCGAAGTTTAGTAATCAGGAGATTGAATGGTCTACCAATCACCGTGGAGCTATAATACTCTACGGACTGCTGGTTAAACTCGATGAAGCCAACTGAACTTGTCAAAGTGCAGGCTAGCAGTGCAACTGTGAAGAGGTCAATTTTATCTTAAAAATTTGAGTTTTTTCGGTTCCCAAAATCTTGTAAACAACAGGTCTACGTAGGCGAAATAGACCTAATTACCGTAATGATTCCATTTCTTATCCTTTCCAATAAGCGCCTGGCTAGGTGGATTAGTGAAAAAAAAAATATGCACAGTTAGAGTGCATCATAGTAAAAATGTTTCAGTAGTCGAGGAATATCTCAAAATATGTGTTAGTGTTAAGAATCCGGCCTATTAGAGAAATGATCTCCCTCCGAGTCTCAGTTTACAGTACTATTAACCACTAAACCCGTTTTTTACTATACTGGTAACTAAACGTACACATATCGCACCACATTTGCACTCGTTTCGATTCGAGCGTTAATCGAGGGATACTAACTAGTGTTTGATAATAAGTACTGAGAAAAGCGGGGGAAATTTATTGAATTGTGAAACATTCAGAGCAAAATAAAGTGAACTCACCAGTTACTGCCCTTCCATTGGTATGTTTGTTTGTGCGCCTTTAATTTAATTTTTGTTTAACTCTATTTTTTTAATTTTGTTTTCCTTTCGTCCTTTTTCCGTTAGCGGCAATGTAATGTAAAAATCGAGGTTTTGCGGAATGGCTTGATCACCTCTTTTTTTTTCTGCCAGCCCGATGTATTTTTATGTTGGAAAAGGAACTCGAAATACCGAGACGACCTTGTACTAAGATTCGACACTGCGATGTCCGTCAAATTTGGCTAAATTTTGCCAGGTGATTGTTTTTTAAAAGCACCTTTCGCCACCCCACATGTTGGGTAGTTTTCCTTCTCTAAATCATGCATTTAACGTGATTTGGCAGAATCGGAATAACTCCAAGGAGCTCGAATGAATGAATGAATGAATGATAACTTTATTTAAGGACGGAGCCTCCTACTGCTAGTGCGCATACGTTCTGCGCAGCACTCAACCATCATATCTCGCGCGAGTAATCGCGCGATTTTCTCAGAAGATTTAATGATTGTAAGCTCTTGATTTAGCGGATAGCTTTACAGGATTGGCAACAGGCTGTCTCCACCAAAAACCCGTAAAATAAAGCGTTATTGTGAATACGGAAAAGGAAGTGAAGTGGCAAATAATATAAGCTTAATCAAACCATATCCCTGTATAAAGTGATTCAAAGGAATCGCTTTAAAAAATTATGTGCTACACAAAGACGGTTATTTTATTTTATTTTATTACTGTTGCAACAATAATAAAAAGAAAGATGTTTTCAATCGAACGTAAGATATAAGCTTAACATAGCACGATGTCTTCCCTTTGTAACTGATGAAAAGCTTGAACTTAATAACGCAATAAATAACGCACTGCGAAAATCAGAAGCAAGTAATCACGAATACTGGCTCTCAAACTGCGAACAAATATTTCTTCTTCTTCTTTTTTTTTTTGTTTTTGTTTGTTAAGTCTCTATTTTTTCAAGCTTTGGACTTAATTATCTCTGGAAAAATGGGTGGTTACCCCCAATTTTCGTTTCAGTTTTCAATGGCCCTTGCAAACATCTACTTTTTTGTATAGTGATAAGCTGTGAAAAAATATCTTCGTATTAGGAGGCACCGTCCTTAAACACGGTTAAATATCAGTTTCACATAGAACACATATAAAAATCTTCTACACCTGGTTTACATATTTGCCGTGTGCATGGGAGTACTGATTCGAAACCAATCTGTGAATTTTTCTGTTAAAGATACCCAAGGAATTTGCTGTACGCAGTTCCTCAGGAAGATTGTTCCAAAAAAGAGCGCCACGGTAACTAAAGCGACGCTTCAGAAAGTCAGTTCTCGGCTTTGGAAGGGATAGTTTACCCTTAGCGTCGCGAAGATCATAATTCGAAATTCTCGGCTAAAAACATGGACCAAGGACGAGCAAGGCGGAGGTCTGGAAAGATTTAATGTGGTCATTAATAGAGTTCTGAAAATTAAGGTTTTGAAATTTAAGGTGACTACCGATTTGCAGAACTTGTCCTTTGATAAATTAATGATACACAATAGCTGCACGATAGAAATATTTATCAGTTCTTGGTATCGAGCAAGTACCAGTTCATTGATAAACAGGTTATGGTTATTTTCTTGACAAATTATCAGAGACACTGTTGACTTTAACTTCAGTTTCATGGTTATAATTCCAAAACGGGCTTGGTTACCCACCTTTTGTTTTGTTTTGTTTTGTTTTTGCTTTTGATAAAGTTTTAATCTTTTTGTCAACTTCCATTTTTGGTATCCGTAGACGGCAATAAATAATTAGCTATACTGTTGAAGTTAATTAGCTATACTGTTGAAGTTGAAGTGTTACTAAAGAACCTGACGGTATTGACGGGTTCTTGGTCACTCACCCCCACCCCCACCCCCTCCTCACCCCCCTCCCCCTCCCCCATCCCCACTCCACTTCGTTCCCCAACAGCAAAAATAAAATGAACCACAGTCTTAGCCATAGTTATAGTACTTTATTTACAACCGGCTAATGTGTTTGTACCATCCATGGAGATACATAACTATTAAAGAGCATAAATGCTCCTTCAGTATTCTCCATACGTTGCATTTCACAAGTACCTAAGAATACACTCAAATCCCCCTCCCCCCGGCCAATTCATTGTTGCTTTCGCCTCTGAAACATTTTCTTAGAAGTGGCGGCTTTCCAAATTCAAAATTCTCGACAACGGCAACGTCAACGAAAACAGCACAAACAATAGGTCTAATTAACAAAAACAATCGGGTTGCACATGCGTTTTACATTTTCTTTGACGTCTTTTTTGACGTCCCCTTCAAAAGAACAACATCGATGACCAAATTTTAGGATTCTCGAGAACGGAGCACATGACGTTAATTTTTTCATTTATTTTCCTTACTTTGACGCCGTTCTTATTAATACAGTCCCTGAATAGTTCGCCAGCATTTTCCAAGTTAAATTAAACAAATTGGAATAATCACGAAAGAGTTGCAAAAACGAGAAGTTAGATTTTGAGACGATGTTTTCGTTGCCGTCGCCGTCGTCGTTGCTAAAGCTCCCTATTGAATAGGGGAGGGGGACGGGAAGGTACGTTTTATTATATTAATATAATATTTATTAAGCCACACATTTAGTGAATGATTGTGGGATTTTCTAAGAGCCACTTCGAACTCGGAAACTGAACATTTTGTACCCCCAAAGCTATCTTTTCAGCTGACAAGACTGAACAGAGCATCCACTGTTTTAGCTTGCCCAAGGACTGAATGTTCTCCAAGAGATCCTTATCCATGTTCTGTGGGATTCAGGAAACACGCTAATTTCTTTCCAACACACCGCCAAGTTCAATCGATGGTTGGACACGTCCCGTCTTTGCAGTGTTGCCACAAATAAGTTCCTTTACGGCTTTCCTAAACTCTTGCATTCTTATCGCATATATCAGTGGATTGACTAAAGAATTAGCGTAAAACAATACTTGAAATACCTCGACGAGTTCGGAGTGGGACATTTGACTCCACGTTAGGTTTTCTATAAACAGCGTAATAACTAAGGGCATAATGCTCAGTATAGAAACAGCACAAACTATAAATAACGTTACTGACATTTTCCTGTGTGAGGCAACTGCGCCGAAAGGTGCGGAGGCGGGGTTATGTTTCACATTTTCAGTAATGATAACACAAGAGACCGTGATTATTAGAACGTATAAAATAATGTAGCATACCCTTGTAAAGTCTCTAGAAACTGAAAATCTATCAAGAACAACCATCATGCAAGCTAGAATCAATGCAAGTAACCAGCTGGCAACAATAATTTTGAATTACACGCACTTACTTATCAAACAGTGTCTAAATGGATATAAAGTCGCGTGCAACCGCTCCAAGGAGATGAAGGAAATATTAGCTATGGAAGCTATGGGAAATAGGACGCTCAAGATATCAATGAAAAAGTCAAGCCAGTTGTAGGGATCTCCAGGACTGGTGAACGCGCTAAGAGGTCCCGACAGTGCTCCTACCAGCAAATCAGCTACAGTCAGATTTATTATCAGGTACGTAGTGCGTTTGCGTACTTGGCGCTTTTTTGCAAAGGCGACGAGTGTGAAGGCGTTGATTGTAAATATCACAATAAATTCAACCAGGTAAACTGTAAACCATACACTGCCCGGCTTCCAAGTATGTTCTTCCTTTTCCGCCATGCCTCCATAGATTCACGATCTTTCTACCAAAGTTATCTCCTGATGGTGACCACAATTCGTAGGGTGAAAGACAAACAAAACAAACGACAAAAAAAAAAAAAAGAAAAAAAGAAAAAGAAAAAGGAACAGAGAAACAACGACAAAACAAACAAACAAAAAGAAAAGATCAGTGTGAAAATTAGGATTTTCTGACTTAGTGTAGATCTTTATCGGTATTGGTACTAGACGTATTGTTCTTAAGAGTAACTGTACGTGCTATAAATACATTTTTATGAAATTATATTTTATATTGAGCTTAATTATCTTACTTCTGTACTTCGATTAAGGTTACCGTGTACCTTAAAGGGTGTCTCTAATCTAAGTTCTGCATCGGCTCTCGATTGCAGCGCAGATACAATAAATCCATATCAAATTAAAGCTTATTGAACTAGCTATTCGAAAATTTCATCAATTTTTTAAGAAAATGAATTACTGAATGCTCCGTCGAATCTGAACTCGAAGGTCCAAATCATCTTTTGAAAGCTACAACTAAACGTGATTTTTATATTTAGATAATTTGATATTTTTCTGAACGTCTAGAACCCAGAAGCTAAAAAAACGTGTCGGGGTTTTCCTTTATTCGACTACGTTCAAACGTTACAGACCATTTTCAAATTCGTAAGGAAAAAAATACCGACCGACGGATTGCACGGAAATGACTCTCAGCGAAAACCGGTACGTTTTGAATTATCTAATTTCCCGACACTTGTTTGTTTTAATTAGGTTAATCGAGCGGCTGTCCAAATTTGAACAAACTCGAACAAATCGCCCTTGAGTTGTAACTCTCGAAAGTGTCCCCTTCAAGACAAAAATAAAGTTTGCGGAAACAGCGCTTGAAAAAAATCTTCACTGCACAAACAGACACCGCCCCCAAACACCTCTATCGACGATCGGCCAATCAATGTAGGCTAATTTTTCTTCTGCTCACCTACTGTGCAAATATTCGGCGTAATTTTATCTCCACGCAAACACTCGTTCTTATCATTATGACGCATATTCTCCGTCTTTGACTAAGTTTACTTGACCCATTGTCATAGCCGAAAAACTAAAGGCGCACAACCATCACGAAGCAAAGCAACTTTTTCGCATCCAATATTTCCCGCGCATTTCTCTCCGGTTGGTTCATTCGTATTAATATACATTCAACGTTTACATCCTGTGCAAACAGGTTTTTCCCCCATTTCTCAGCGACTTTTCACTCAAGAGGTTCTCGGAATCGGTCACCTAGTCGTCTTCCTGTTTCGCCGATGTATAACGTTTTGCATAATGTGCAGGTTTTGCAATAGATAACCTTGGCGAAGGTACACGTGAAACGATCAGTGACCTTAACAGATCACTTAGGGCCCGAGATTTTGTCAGTGTTTTGAATGAAAGGACAAGTTTTGCATCGCGAGCACGCGCATTTAAAAGTCTTTGTAGTGATGACTCTGATTTTTCAACAAATTAGAGGAAATGTGCCAGTCCTTCGAAAAACGTGGCTATCCTGATTCTGTGGTTCAATCGGGCCATCACCGCGCCCAGCAGATTGATCAACAGTCAGCACTACAGACATTACAAAAGGAAAAGAATGACAGAAGTGCATTCACCTCACATTTTACCCTCATAATAACCCAGTTAAAGCTATCATTCTTAATAACTTTAAGATACTGCAAAATGATTTTTTAGGTTAGGTTAGGTTAGGTTAGGTTAGGTTATGTTATGTTATGTTATGTTATGTTATGTTATGTTATGTTATGTTATGTTATGTTATGTTATGTTATGTTATGTTGTGTTATGTTATGTTGTGTTGATATGTTGTTATGTTTTAAACTTGCTCAGTATGTGTCAAATTTCGTTTCAATGTCTTTCCTCTGGCCTGTGATATTAGGAGAAAACAACTTTATCTAATAAACTCCTCTAGCCCAGGCCTTTAACTTAACTACGAAAATTTGGTTTATCAACGAAGTTGATAATGTAAATTGACCACCGTACAGGGATTCGATTAGCTGACGTTTCGAGCGTTAGCCCTTCGTCGGAGCGAATCGAGGAATTGTGGGTTGTGTATGGTTTATATACAGAAAATGGAGCTACGCTATTGGTGGTAACATGGCAACGTGAAAAACAGGAATAAATTAATTGAATGAAAAGCGCTCGTTGATACCGTGGGGATTAACAGTGCCAATTTGAAAGATCAGTTTTTGCTCGAGATTTTTACGGCTCTCCGTGGTACCTTGATGTAGGGAAAGGCCGGAGATCGACATGTGTTGTTTACAATGGTTAGGGAGATTAAAATGCCGAGCGACAGGTTTGGATGCGTCTTTGTCATCTTTCTCAACATCACGAAGATGTTCTCGGAATCGGTCACCTAGTCGTCTTCCTGTTTCGCCGATGTATAACTTTTTGCATAATGTGCAGGTTATGCAATAGATAACATTTGCGGAGGTACACGTGAAACGATCAGTGATCTTAACAGATCGCTTAGGGCCCGATATTTTGTCAGTGTTTTGAATGAAAGGACAAGTTTTGCATCGCGAGCGCGCGCATTTAAAAGTGCCAGGTTGTTCAGTTGTTTTGAAAGCGCTTTTAACTAGAAAGTTACCTACATTTTTGTCGCGTTTGAATGAAATCAGCGGTGGTTCCGAAAAGATTCTAGCAGTTTCTGGATCATTTTGCAGTATCTTAAAGTTATTAAGAATGATGGCTTTAACCGGGTTATTATGCGGGTAAGATGTGAGGGTGAATGGAATTCTGTCATTCTTTTCCTTTTGTGACGTCTGTAGTGCTGACTGTTGGTCAATCTGCTGAGCGCGGTGATGGCCCGATTGAACCACAGAATCAGGATAGCCACGTTTCTCGAAAAAATGGCACATTTCCTCTGATTTGTTGGAAAAATCAGAGTCATCACTACATAGACGTCGAAGTCTAAGAAATTGAGAATAGGGAATGGCGTTTTTGACATGAGATGGATGTGAAGATGAATACAACAAATAACTGTGAGAATCGGAGGTTTGGAGTGCACACTGGTACATAAACCGTTGCCGCTGATAAAAACTTTGATATCAAGAAACACTGCGCAAAAAGGCACATATTCTCGACCGACTTTGCCCGAATACGGATAGCCACACGTGGAGTGTACAAGAATATCCTGAAGTATTCAAGCACGCATGACGCGACGTACACCTAGAATATTCTACTTAGAATCCGGACTGTTTTTCCGAATTCAAATAGAATACTTTAGAATACTAAGAATCATTCGAAACGGCATACCCCAACTCCTTTTCTAAAAAAAGATCAATATTGACCATTTTCGAAGAATGATGATCATTAATCATTGGAACATCTTGAGCATGACAACAAATTTTCGAGTCCGCATGCGACGTGAATACGACAGTGACGAACGGTTTACCGGACTTGAACACACCCGAATACTAACGCACATATCAAGTGTTCGCCGCGTTTGCCAACGCGCACCAACCCATTACTTTGTGGAACTTGGTATTCTGCAGTATTCATACTCGAACACTCTTCGTGTCCAAGAATATACGACCGCGAGTGGCAATGGTTGTATCTCGTTCCGGAATTTCAGTTTTTATATTCTTGAACACGAAAGTGTTTCATGTATTATTTGAATGTTTACGCTTTTGGGACGTTCATATGCTTTGGTCTTGTAGGATTGCCCTTTCTCATGGGGTCTGTACTCTACCTACGCGGATTACTGGAGTCTCCTTTTTGTCTAGCCTCCATAGCAGACGTTCTTAGGGCTTCGCCACGCGCTCCTTGGGGAAGGAACGCGTGACGAAGCCCTAAGAACGTCTTCGTGGACTACTTTTTTGTCTCGTGCAGTTCAGCTAGGCGGAGTAGCGTTTCCGAGCTTGGTTCCTTGACGGTGCGTTGATCGAAAAAATACTTAAGTGCTTGAAGACCTTCGCCGTTTGGAATGACAGTGTATAGAGATGAAATATCCATAGTGAAAATTAGTTTGTCTTCGCCGGTGAAATTGAAATCAACGCACCGTCAAGGAACCAAGCTCGGAAACGCTACTCCGCCTAGCTGAACTAGTTTTAACACTTAACTGTTTTTCTTTCGCTGACAACTATTAAAAGCAAATTAATGGTCTAGCGATGGGCACAAAAATGGGACCTAGCTACGCTAATCTTTTTGTAGGTTACGTCGAGTACCAATTCTTCAATCAGTACAACGGTCCTAAACCTGAACTCTACGGTCGCTACATTGACGACTGTATCGGCGCAATTTCGTCTAGCAAGGAGGAAATCAATCAATTTATAACCGCCGTTAATTCCTTTCATCCGGCTCTAAAATATACCTGGGAAATTTCGGAAACTTCCCTTGCCTTTAATTTCTTGATATCAAAGTTTTTATCAGCGGCAACGGTTTATGTACCAGTGTGCACTCCAAACCTCCGATTCTCACAGTTATTTGTTGTATTCATCTTCACATCCATCTCATGTCAAAAACGCCATTCCCTATTCTCAATTTCTTAGACTTCGACGTCTATGTAGTGATGACTCTGATTTTTCCAACAAATCAGAGGAAATGTGCCATTTTTTCGAGAAACGTGGCTATCCTGATTCTGTGGTTCAATCGGGCCATCACCGCGCTCAGCAGATTGACCAACAGTCAGCACTACAGACGTCACAAAAGGAAAAGAATGACAGAATTCCATTCACCCTCACATCTTACCCGCATAA